>JALLOT010000880.1:0-17214 GCA_036939595.1 Thalassiosira livingstoniorum
GTGGATCGTCTATACGTAGACCAACTAAATGTACTCTAAAATTTCTGTTTTACTACTACTATTTGATGATGCAAGGGAGGTGTTGGGTCATTAAAAGGCAAGCAAATCATCAGAGCTTGTATTTTGATTTCAATGACAATGCCATGCCATCTCTTTATTAAGCAAACAGTTTTTATTTTTACCCTAGTATCACCATTTAAACAGTCACCAACTTGTATTGCACCAATGGAAAGAGCAAACAAATACAATTTTTATAACAAATATCCCATATTATGTCAAATTTTGAAAAAAAATCATAAGTGTGTCATTTGGTATTGACCTGTCTGAAATGTATATATCATGCAAATTAAGATCTACTTCTTTTCTAGGCTTCTAAGTGGTCCTTGGTATCTAAATAGTTAAGTACTTGTAAGTAAGTGTATACTTAAATTGATATTCTTTCGTCCCCTAGCATCTAATAATTAGATGCTTAACACAAACTTTTTAAAGTATTATTATTTTAACATTCTCTAGTGCCTCTCCCCCCATGTAACAAAGTTGCAAGCAGCAGCAAATCATATAGATAATAAGCTCTTAGCAGCTAATTAGTAGACTCTTAGTGCTCATGCTACTTAAGTACTAGTCAGGCACTAGGGTACGTAGTTGGCTAGTGTTGTTGGTATGACAAAGCCATTGTCCAATGAATGAAAAATCCAACAGCTAGTTTCACCTCATTGTCAGAGGTTGACAGTAGAAATTTTATGTAGGGATAGTACTGATTTTTTTTACACCAAAATAGATGCTAACCAGCCAACACTTTGGCCAATTCAATCACTACAGACAAAGGGAAAAGCACAATAAAATATGGCCCCAAGTGCCCCAACATCATCCCTTTCACAGGATGGAGGAAATAAAGTAATGGGGGATACACCCCCATGAACACTGGTGTTCTTGTTGGCCTCAAGCTCCAAAAACCACCAAAGGAGGGTTACAAAGTCAACGCAACTTTCACATCACACCAATTTCTCCCAGATAAACACATCCAAAAATGAGCAAAATGCACCAATGAATATGCATCAGTGCACCTTCCCAAGAAAAAATACAAGCCTATCAATGGGGCTTGCCTCCTTCACTTCATCAGTACCATTCTATGCTACTTGGTCTATTCAAGTGCCTGGGAAAGTGGATTATGTTCACAAGCCCAGTCTGATCTGGCCTTGTCATCTGGTGTGTGATGGGATGGGACAAGACAGATCCACCTACATTTGGCATTGTTTTCATAAATTTAAAGTAGAAAAGAAATTAATTTTGATCCAAAAGAAGTTTCTATCTTCTAAACTTTTAGACTACTAGGCCTTTAAAAAATCTCTTACAGTGCTTGACATCATCTCTAGTACTAATGTTTTCAATTAATTTAGTCACTGCTCCTTTATGCCCACCCACTACCATACTGAACATTGAGTTGGACACAATAGTGAATAGGTTACTTTAATGCTTTTTTCTATTGCTGGCAATTGCTACTTATTGACAAATTTCTCACTTTCTAATTCTTGCTGGCTTTGAACATTGAGTAAGACACTGTATTATTTTGCAATTGTTTGGCAAAGGACATCCACGGTGTCTTATTCACCATCCATTATGGTAGACTTTTAGCATAGTATTTGAACTGAGAATAGCTCAAGTTTCATGCAAATTGGTCAAATATTTATTGATTCTTATATTTTCCAAAATCACAATTTTAATAAGTAACACTAGTAAAAAATCTATTTTAAGGGTCTAATAATTAGTCTCTTAGTTCAGGTGATGAAGGGATAGTATTACATGGATGACAAAGTAATTATTTCAAAAAGAGCTTCCAAATTGGATCTACAATAAACAACAAGCAATAGTAAAAATACTAAATTTCTTTTTATACTCAGTTTGATCTGGAATTTTCCATAGAACTACAACATAATCATTTCAGTTTACTATTGTTTTTTTGTATTAAAGCATTGACAGTTTTTCTGACAGAAAAGGTCTGAAACAAAATATAATATTTGAAAGCAGCAATTATTGTGCAGTTAAAATAATGTCTATTGCTCTATAGTGATAGATGTCACCTCCACCTCTTTGACAAATATGATACAGGTCAAAAAGTTAGATCATTGTTCTGAATTGAATTGTAGGCATGAGCAAGAATTGACCTGGCCTTGGAAATGTCAACACAATTATATCAGTTCTCAAGTGTCACAAATACCAACACCTTTTTGGTTGATCACTTTCTCAATACCCAAACTCAATGTACATTTTTTAACAAACTAAGCTTTTATTAAGTTTGGACAAAAAACAACCTTAAGTAAAAGACACTGCAACATCAATTGGCAGCTGTGACATTAGAATATTTTAGATAGCCAATAAACTGGTCTTGGGGATGCTGTCTATTGTTTATTTTGTATTGCCATTCTTGATGAGCAAATTAAGACACTACTACACCACTTAGCAGTATTAATTTCCCAAAACATATGTTGGAAAAATTACTTTCTTTACACCCAAGCACTATCAGCAGCATTTGTTTTCATAAAACTGAGTCGTAATTGACTCTGTACCAAGACCAACAATGGGAAATGTGCACCCACAGCTAAAAGGTTCTGCAAAGAGAGAACAAGTTTGGATGGTATTCATCTAAAACACTAGTTGATCAAAAAATGAGAATTCTTCAGATGAACAATGATTTGCATGAACAATAATGAAAATGTAGATCAAGGATATTGAAAATTAATTCCAGAGTTTATCCAGCGTCAATCCACAACCTACTCTTCACAATGATCAAATGATGTTATTTTCATTTTTGGAACCAATATTACTTGTGCAGAACTAATTTTCTTGTGAGGGCAGTCAGAAACTTACCCTCAACTGATTTAGATACCAAAACATTGATCTAAAATAATGTATTCATAACAGCACAATGAATCCCAATTAAGCCAAATTTTCTGATAAAATTCAGTATTACTAGGACGTCATTCAATGTAAAAACAGTTTCTTTCTGGCAAAGATGCCTGAGCAATAGTATTCAACCAAAATATCTAATCACACTAGAGAAACTTGAAAAGACATTGATGCATGTTTCCTAATATTATTTGATCTCAACCAAAACTTTATTCCATTCAAATGTGATTGTGCATCACATGACATTTCATACTTCAGAATGGGACATTAGAAGAGGAAAAATGTTGGTTGATTTTTCTTTAAATTGTTGCAATGTCATGTTTTTCTTGGGGTGTAGATACCATAAACAAAAAGGTGTAATAGATAGTTTCAAAAAAATGTAAGTTTCTCTCTGTTTGGCAATGCCCCACAGTTTGTTGAGTCTCAATGAAAACCAGTGCTGGCTCTCATATACTTTTACACTTTTTCTTTTACAGACAGTGACAAATTAAATTTTTCTGTATGATAGAGCCATTGCTTTGAAGAAAAGTACATCATCTCATTTTGTATGCCATCTTCAGAATGTGATATTCTTTCTGTTTTCGTTTCTTGTCTATACAAGCACCCAGCTCAAATATAGTATGTTTTGCAATGGTAAAAGTGCCATAGCCTCTTTTTCTGCATTGCCTGACCTAATTTTAGTTTGTTTTGAAAATCATGGGACAATATGTCTTTTTAGATCTTCCTTGTATAATCCTATCAAACTAATCTTGCATGAGTTGAGGAATTCCAAGCTTAAGTAAAAAGGGTCAAATATGATTGTCATTTTCAGTTCATCATCACTATCAATGAAATAATCATAACAAATAAATTTGAGCGCCATGAAAGGCTCTAGTGAGTGTTGGGATTAAGTTTTCCTTTCTTGCCCATTGCCTCTGATGCGTATTTACTTATCATGAATTTTTTTGGGCTGTAAAAGATGAGTGATCATAACGACGAATCCCATCACCTTTCACAAATCATGGGAGTCAATTGTTCAACCAACACCGAAACTCCATTACTATTATTCGAAATAGATTTCAATTATGTACATTAAAACTTGAAAATGAAAATATGAAGGAATTCCTTCCGCTGACTACCGACAACCACCCATAACTAAATTAAATGATCAATATCGGCTAAAAAGAAATGACGATCCGTTATCCCTTTCGTGCACCAACTTCTCTATTGATGCACGTCGAAAATTTCAAAAATACATCTTCAACCAACTACCTACCAATCTAAATATGGCTGAGTATCTAGAAACGAACGTTGCCCATCGGTCAAACCGCCAGCAGCAAGAATCCAACTTGGAAAGTCAACTCCCGATGGCCAATCTCCAACAACTGTGGGTTCTTTCGAAACGTACCCTTCATGATTTTTATCGATGAATATTTTCTTTCCTCTGCTGTTCAAAAAATTCTTTCGTTGTGTGCCTTCAACATAATCCAAGAAACATTGAATTGCCTTGCCATTCGTATCATGATCCCGAACTTGAGCTTTAATTAACAAGCAGCAGCTGTTTCCGGTCAAGCCAGTGCAATCAAATGGTCCTAATGTTCGGTCGCCTGCTTGGGTAATCAGGTACTCTTGGGCAAGTGCATCCTGAAGTACGGCATCGCCTTCTGCTGTATTTGTGGCCCCTGGATCTGTGAGAACTCCACCTGCAATAGGTGCAGTTTCTCCTCCTTCGATTGCTGCTTGAATTGCCTCATCTGTTGATGCCCCATCCATTATCACTTGTTCGTCATATGGAATAATGGGAATATCGCCTCCTTCAACATCATAATCAACCGTTGACTCGATTTGCATTGGGTCGGCTGTGGGGGTTGTGCCTACAGTGCCAGTTTCACCTGGAGCCGAAGTTCCTGCGTCTGGAGGAGCTGTCGTTGTGGCAGTATTGTCTGTCGTCCCGGCGGCCGCCACTTCTTCACCGATTATGGGAGGAATCTCTGTTTCTTGTTCGATCGTCGCCTGCTCACCAGACCCAGACCATACGCTGTGACACACAACACACAAGAAGTATCAGAATTTTAAAGGCCACACATGCTACACATATACATAAATTCAGAAAAGCATCGAGATGACTTACAAGTCGTAGTAGATCAAGCCGTCGTTGTCTCGCCCAACAGACAAGTCACTGTCGTCCATCGGAATCACAATGGCATTGTACCACTGTTCCTTCCCGTTTCGTCTCCCTTGGATTATCGTTCTTACAAATCTATCAATATCAGTGTAAGTTTCTGCAATTCGGCCATCAATGTAATCTTTGCATTCTTCTGCTGTAAGACGGTTGTCGACACATTCTGGCCAACTTTCTTGAACAACTGCTAATATCTGCAATTGGAAGACGAAACAAAAGATTGAAATTTAAGAATTATAAATTGAAACAAAACGAGTCAATTGGCAAAATGGATCTCACCCTTCTGTCCATTTCATCCTTGTAATCCAGTTCTTCATTCTTGTTTAGAGAAAGATTTCGATTCGCTTGGAGCCTTGCTGATGCCGCTTGAATGGTCAGAACAGCAGAGAGGTTCAAATATTTCATGGTGAACAGTCTGTTTTCAACTGCTTACTGCTTGTTTGGATAAGTAGTAGCACCCTTGGTCATGCAAGAACTGGGTGGTTTCAAGTTGGAGATGATTATGTTCCGATCTTGGGGGTTTTAAGTCCCTAAACTTTTTGGAAGGAGACAATTAGCTTGTTTTTATTTTTTATGCATGATATAATGATGAGCGAGATGGCTGAAGGTGTTTCGTAGATACTATTGTACTTACTGGAGTACTACCATAGTACTACTTGGTATTGTAAGTAGGTAATCATCTGTACTCTAAAGGGACTTACATACTATAGACATCCACGATTACTACTATTATTTTTGCCCACGCAAATAATAATAATCTCTTTCTCCATTCCATCCTGATTCCTCCAAATTCCAAAGATTCGCTCCGTCCATCAGCAAGGGAAAAATATCCTTTTATCATTTCAACTTTTTAAAAAAAACGATAGTACTGTATCTCCACCTACTTACTTACTACTTAGGTAGTCTTGGATTGCTATGGAAAATCTGATTTTTGTTATCAATTTTGAGCAAAACGAAGTTTCCCAATTTATTTTTTAGGTCAAAAAAAAAAAAAAACACCATACACATGAGTTCAAAGTCATTAATGCCAGATATTGATGGTTTAACTTGCTTGTATTCTCACTTTTATTTAATTTTAATGACAGTAATTTTTATCTAAAATCTGAAATTTAACAATATGAAATGATTTTAAAACCTTATCTACCAGCTATTGTGTAGATGTTTGTTAGTTTTAATGGTACCTTCAGATACCTCAAGTCTCCTCCAATGTATGAACCATATAAATAAATATTGCATTTTATTAAAAAGTACTTTTAAACTATTTTTGTGATGATTTTTTTTTTCAAAATATTTCTTTTGAAGAGGTGTACAAAAACTTTGTGAGACAACTCATTTTGAAAACTAAGTCACACACTCAACATTCAAATAAACTTGTGTGTGAAAAAATCAGATAAAAATGTTGATTTTGGAAGAGTTGAATGCCTCCAAAGTCAATGGTTTATCTTAACAATTCAAGACTACAGAATATCTAGTTTACATATCTTTATGCTGTCCCTTTGAAAAGTTTGGAATTTATAATTTACTCTGACATCATCTGTCATGAGTATCTCTGAAATTACACTTTTCTTTCCCTTTAAAGTTGATGGAATAGTCACCTACCATCATGTATATTTTTCACAGAGGTAGGATAATTGCCCAATGCTAAACACTTCCCATATTATATTATTGGGGCCTTTATTTGAAATAATTTCCCTATAATATTTAAGGCAATACCTAAATAATATTATACATACTACTTTTGTAAACTTTCATTAATTTTAGTGGAATGGACACTGTCCAAAAATAATCAATGACCTTCATGAATTAATAGATGTTACAGATTGTCCAAAATGACTCAAAAATCAAGGACTTGAATTTAATATCAAGTTTTTTGACAACATATCAAAATTGAAGATGAAATTTCCACTGACTATGTGCAAAAAATAATTTTTCTGGTGTCAAACAGTGTAGTTCAGTAAAGTTGGGTGGCTAAATATCTTTTTACACAACAAGAACTTGTTCAGGGAAATTCTAATCTACTTAATCATTTCTGGTTCATTTTTTATCATTATCAGTTCATTCATTAAAGTATTTTTTTAGAATCTTCTAATAATTTTGAAAGCCAGCAATTTAAAGTTATGGTTACAAGCACATCACCAATATCTTGTGCACATTCTGAGTAGAATTAAGTTTCATTGTCCAAAGATCATTTATACAAACCCACGCATCATAGATCAGGAATTCATTCACAGAAAAATCATACAAATAGTATTTTTGACAGTAATAGCATTAATACTTATTATCATTATTTGTGAGGCAAATGGTAAATAATTTGAACTTTTGGAATTGTTTTTGAGATTTATAGTGGAAAAATCTTCCAAGGCATTGGCAGAATTTTCAAACAAAACTATATCAACAATACAAAAATATGATAACCAAGGTTACCTGCAAGGTCAGCCTAGCCAGAAAAGATGAACTCATTCAAATTTGGGCTACAAAACATCTGAATAAATATTCAAGTATGCTGAAAAAGGGGAGTACAGATCCGCTCTGTGGTTGAGCTAGAAATGGATATTGAATTCTACGCATATGTGTACATAGGAACCAGTACAAAATCCACAAGATCATGTTTTACTCTGTATTATGGTACATTGGGGTAAACTCATCCTGGTGCCAACAAAGAATAAAGCAAACAATATTGTCCCAATCTTGTCCAATGTGCTGAAATAGCTTTGTTATTCTCCAGTTCCAAACCAAGAGGACAAAGTGTGACTTCTTTCCCAACAGCCATGGCGGAGTCAGAACCACCACTGTAAATCTATGTCCAGAATATCAAAGCCTCTGCTGATGATAATGAGCAAATGTTGTACCAAGTGATCTTCACTGGAAAATGCAGATGCAGAAAGGATCATGTTTCTGTTGCAGTGACAAAAGACATAAAATCCTTAAGGCCAAAAGAAGCAGCATATGCCATGAAAAAAAGATGATTGAGAAAATCAAGGATCATGTCACATTCAAACATACAAGGGGGGGTTATCAATGGTGTGGTTTGGATGCCAGTGATTTCTTAAATTCCCTCTGGGAAATCAAATGGACAACAAGGCAATTGATCGTGAAAAAGAATGAGGAGGGCTTTATGGCTCAGACACAAATTAGATCATTGATCAGCTTCAAAGCGGCCAAAACAAAAAAGAAACAAGCCTGTGACAAGCAGTGGATATTGGGGACTCCATTCTCAACCAACGGCACAAGCAACAAAAATAAGCTTCAGTTCAGTGCAGGGGAGTTTTTAAAACACTCACTGTTGACACATCAAATCAGGCAGCTAAGGCAACTGACATTGTTACCCTTGTCCTGAAACAAATGTCTACAGTGAGTAGTGACTTTGATGAGTTGGCAATTTTGTCTGAAGAAGGAAACAAACAAAGGAAGCTGATGGAAAAATTATTGAGGGGTCCTCTTTGTGTATTGCGTCAATGAAGAAGCAATAGGCTAATGAAACATTACAATTGGTGACAGGATTTTCTGCATTGATGCTACCAGAACCAGGAGGGGATCCAAATTTGACCATAAAATGCTTTGAACTGTTGAACCTCAACCAAATTGCAAAATATTGCTCCAGTGGCATTCAGAATTGCTTGGAATATGACAATTATTTGGTGGCACTCAATTCTGACATTGTTGTGGGGGACAGAGTCAGATGCAGAGATGGTCATGGAATTGTGGTGGCCATAGATAAAGGAGGGAATTTGGTGTCCATTGCACTCAGTCCTTGGAACTACAACGTTGTGTACACACCAATATCATTGGCTTGTATGGTGCAGTTCAAGCCCATTCTTGATGACTACAAACAACAGACAAGATCTGACAAAACAAGTCAATATCTGGTGGAGCTCATTGACAAATTCCACAGTTCTCAAAATCAGGTTTCTCCCAACAAAAGGGACACAATCAAACATCACCATAAACAGTTCCCATGGTAGTTTAAAGAGGCTCCACAGATCTATTGCTACTAATCATGAGATGAGCTGTGGGCCAGTTTCAAGTAAAGTCACCCTGAGGTGGCCACCCAACTCATGAATCCAAGAGATCCCAGTAAGTGCCCAACAATCACCCATATGTATGTGCCATGGGAGATGGTCAAGGGCAAATACTCATCATGCCAGTGCATCTACTGAGAAGGAATGAACGCATGCAAACATGGTGCAGGTTTCACGTTGAAGTTGATTGACAAAATACTCCAACAACATCACAATGAGGATGGCAACAAAAATGTTGGGCGTGTTACAGGATGCAGTGCCATTAAACTGCCTGCAAATGATCAAAAGGGTGGGATGGTGAAAGCACTGAAATCAATACAAAACATTTCATTGTCAGAATCAAAGTACAAAGTGTGTGTTAAGTGTCTTCCATGCCTGATATCTGGGAGATTAGAAGATGCAAAATTGCACTGCATGGATGGGTTTTGCAAAAAATGTGGATTCAATAAACTGTGGAAAGTGAAGCTATGGAAATCCTTGATAAAATCGGAATATGTTCATGCTTCAAAACAACTTGTGGAGTGCTGGAATACAATTTTGCAATTTGCTTGTCCAGAGTGGTCAGAGAAGCTTTGTTGGCGATACTACACATACAAAATGATAGAGAGAGTCGGAAGCACTAGATCAAAGGGTGAGAAAGACAAAACTTACTCTCCAGTAAAGTTGTCACCAGCCCAAAATCTGACCTTGGAGTCTAAGGAGGGAAGTCTGCTTGATTATTTGGATGAGTTCCAATGCCATTTGTCAATGCACATCATGCATCGGAATCTAGTTTCTGTTGAGCAACAAAGCAAACAACAGTTCAAACGGAATGTCCATCCCAGGGTCATTGAGAGGAATATTGATTTCTTGGAGAATGGTACAATTGAAAATGTGGATGAGGTTCAGTCAGAGTACTACTCCACCAAACAATATACACTCTTTGTGTCAATTACCATGTGGATAGAGGCAAGTGAGTGGGACAAGATGGAAGGGACTTTGAATATTAAGGACAAAGTCATGGTCAAGGGAGAGTTTGTTGGAGAAGGTGGGAACTATAAAGTTGTGGACAGAGTGGGAGTCATTTCTACGCATGCTTACCAGAACCTGCATCACCGTAAAAGGTACACTGTGGCAATGGGGCACTTGTCCAATGATAAGGTACATAGCTGATTTGTGGTGCAGCACTTCACCAATTCCAAGTTGGATTATTTGGTAACCTTCATGGCTGAGTGTGATCCACATGATTTGCCTCCAAGCAGCAAAATAGAAACTCTTTTTCAGCACTTGGACAATGCTGGGCAGCACTTTAAGAACAAGGGTGTGATGAATTACTTTTTGTTATTGATTAGAAAGTGTGGTGGAGCTGATACATGCTCCTACGTATACTATTTTGGAGCTCCGGGTCATGAAAAAGGAGAATGGAATGGAGTTGGAGGTGGATGGAAGACTAAAACTACGAACTTCAACAAATCTGTGAAAACAAATGATGACAGTGTTCCCGGCATCAAAGATGGCCACATTGATAATGTGAGAGGTGTCTACAATGCTCTTGTCTTCCACTACTTCCAACCTGAGAATGGAAGCAGATGAATCAACCATTTCAGGTTCTTCCTTTACCAAGAAGAAGTGAACCCTGTGCGTTGTCCAGAAGAAACTTTCAATGGATTGGAGCAAATCCAAAAGCACTACCAATTTTCTATGACAAATGTTGGTTCACTCCACATGCAGAAACAATTGTGCTGGTGTCTTAGTTGCATGAGAGAGCTGATGGATGACAGCAATGGTTGGATGCCTTCACATGACATCCTCAACTGTAGTTCTTCAAATGATGCCAATTTGGATGTGTATACTTTCAATCAAGCATTGTATCTAAAGTTGACAGGTCCTGGAGCAGCGCAAGAGAATGCTTTAACTTCTCAGAACAAAAGCAAAATGGCATCAAATCTGAAACATGGCAATCGGTTGATCTTTGATAGCAATGGGGGAAATCTCTCTTTGGATTGGAAGGGCAATGTTGAAGAATGATGACAATTGGGGTAGCCAATGCTTTTGGAAGAACAACACTGGAGAGAACAGTAGATTCAGAGATGAACTGATTATCAGTCGTGGTGAGGTGGCAATTAATGTCATCTGGTACAAAAAAATGGAACCTGCTTGGGGATATCAGGTGTCTCGAGTACACACCAGACTCATTGTACAAAGTATTAGGTATTTAATTGCTGCTGGATTTGACATGAGCAGGGTAGTAGGCAAAGTCACAGTAGGTGGTACTCCATAGAATTTGAATCAGTTTGGTTACTTGATGAATTTATCAAAAATGATGTACTTGGCAAGTGTGGTCTTTGGTAGACAAAATAACTAAATAACTATTACTATCAAAACATAAGTAAAGTCAAAGTAACAGATCATGTATTAGTTTGCTAGTTTCATCAGTAATTTTGCCATTAAAATTTCCAAATTGAGTGCTAGCAGCTCAGAATAAGACTTTTTACAAGTAAAATCACATACAAAACCTTTTTTGGAGAAATCATTAAAAAATGTCATTTTTGTCACAATCAAAGTAAAGTTTCTTACTCAGCTATGCCAGAGGATCATTTTGAGTATAAGCTGGTTAGTGTAGCACCAATATTCATTGAGTTCATCTTTTTGGGTGTTTTCTGGCTAGGCTGACCTTGCAGGCAACCTCAACAGGATCATCAACTAAATTCCTATACAAAAAATTGATTATTATAGTCCCAAGAGACAATAGATCAAACCAAAAATATTCCAAAGTATCTGTCATTGAATGAGTACTTTCATGCTTGATGTAGGTGTTCTGAAATCTGGAATCTGAGTTTTGAGAAATAATTCAAGATTAATTATTCCTACAACATGAAAACAAATAGCCTAGCACAACTGATGGCTGATGGATAGGAATTAAAATCACAACCTATCACAATCTGTTTGAAGAAGCTTCATACTTTTTGCTTGAACTCTTTCTATAACAAATAACTATTTGTTTTGAAAAAAATTACAAATAATTAATCAATTGTTTTGTACCACAACCATCAAGATAGTAGATTCTGTAAACCTCAACTCCATATCTAATTTTTGATGAGTGTCACTCTTCATCATAACTACTTTTCATATTGATTTGAAAACTATTTCTTTTGTGGAATATTTGAACTCAGAAAAGATTTATCCCTTAGGGCCTAACTGTTTAGATCAGTTATTTAGGTCTTCAAAACAACCTAGTCCCTTAACTCATATTGATTCTATGATGGGATTACAGTCTACTTTTTAGCATACTCTTCAAACCAATATAAAAATATTTATTACTTTACTCGATGGATTTTCTCCCCAAGTGTTATGTCAGCACTACCCACTGCAATATTCACTACTAACTAATTAGTACTATCAACTGGTGTATATCAATCCAAACAACAGTACCTAGTAGTTATTTTCTAGAGATGAAAGTTATAAAAACTTACTTTTGGAAATACAGAAAAATAAATACAGTAAATGAAATCATGTCAGAATTGGTTGTTATTTGCTACATTATTAAACTCAATAATTGGAATTTTTAATTCTGTAGTAATTTTTGAAAGTTAGATCATTACAATATTTTATTTTTTGGGTACCTAATAGAAATTCAATAACGGTGACATAGATCAGTAGCAAATTTGTTATTATGAACAAAACAAAACCTTACAGAATAATTACAAAATCAAGAAGATTAAAACCAATCACTAGTATCCCTCAGAATATGTGGCCTCTGGAACATTTTTCTTACGTGACTCATTGATAATTTTTCTGGAATTGTTTAGTTTGTTATTTCACCACAAACCTCAATTTATTCTTTTCAGATATCTTACGTTACTGGTATTAGAACATGATGAGCTAATTTTTCTTATTTTTTTAATAGTTGTCTTTGATTTGTAAAAGTTGCCTGAATATGATTTGAATTTAACTTACCATAGAAAAAGGAGTGGGTGTATTTTTTCCTAGTGTATTAAGGAATGATTGATTCCCAAGAAATAATCTTACAATCAATATATTTAAGGCAATGTCTAATTTTTACTTACCACTTTCAAATGAAAATTTTCTTTTGAAAATCACAAAAATAAAATGTTTAAAGATAAATACATTTCTTTTTTAGCTAACATTGTCTTACTTATTCCATTGGGTATATGGGCTTGTGTGCATTTATTATTTTTATTTTTAGTACAATGGATTCTATATTATGTGATAAAATACTTAACATGGTATGTGTATACAGAGTATAAGACTAGATAGAGTTTGGACTCTCTATGAAATGCAGTTCAATCCAACCAATATTATTGAAAATTATTGTTTCAAAATTTGATAAGTACAACATCTGGTGTATTCCAGTTTATGTAACAATTTTAAATATAGGAATTTTAAGAACTGTCAACTTTGAATTCATATTACTATCACTCCTTCCATTGTTGTTATTTTGCTGTCAAAATTATTTCAACTTTAACATTATTAGGTTTCATTAGGTGCCTTTAAAAAATTGAGAGCCCTTATTTTTATATTTTCATAACAAACTTTTTATCTAGTTGTTTTTGTATTTCATGTTTGAATGTGTCTGTCTTTAGGATCAATCTATCAGAAACAATGAATCAAACCAATTTTTCAGACACTTGTGATTTGAATAAATGTTTATCTTTGCTATGATTAATATTACAGCTTCAGCATGTTGATTAGTTGAAAATTGATATATTTTTCATGTGTAATTTCCACAAGAACTATTATATTGTCTACTGAAGCCTTACAAGGATTTGAACGGCTAGCTGGCCAACCTAACAAGTAATGATAATCAAAAAATAAGCAGCAACAGATTCACAATGAATTTTGAATTGGAAGGACACACCACTTGGTCTTTCCTGGTAAGGTAAGGCAACTTTTGATATTGCCCCCATGTCAATGTATTTCTTATGTTTTAGAGGCTTTGTTTGTTCTATTATGAAATATTCCTTGCAAATAGTGAAAGTGACAGAAAATAACCATCTGATGTGACATTGCATAACATGTGTGATTTGTTAATAATCATTGTTTAATTTAACATCATTTTTTACTAACTTGACAGGTTTTAATCATTGTTGGTGAAAAGATACTGCATGTAAAGGTTTAAATATAGTGAGTTTTACATAATTATTTCATTTCTTAAATAATTTTTTATTATTTCCTATTTTATATCAATAGCTTGTAAAAATCTCTTCCTTTGTTATTGCAGGTGAATATTGTGGATGCCTTTAATAATGGCACTGCAATAAGAATTGCATTTTGTGTGGTCAAGGGAGGAAGGTATTTATTGATTATTAGGAGCTGTCTCATGGAAAGTAGGTTTGATCACTTTTTTGTTCCTTTCTGTTTTTTCTTGTGTTTTATAAATAAATGAAGTTCAATTTGTCTTTATTGCTGCTTGAATCAATAATCAAATTTGTCATTGGCAAGAATGATTGATGACAGAGCAGGTATAAAGCTGATAAAAGTACTTTTTGGATGTATGTTCCTTTTATAATCACAGACACATGTCAAAAGAGGCACAAGTTTGGAAGAAATTCCCAAGTTGATGTCTAAGATCCATCTCAACACTGTAGATCATATGTTGATAATTGTCAATACCAGTGATCCAAACATTCAAATATGTTTGTTCTCACTGATTACCTCTTTTTTGTTTAGGCAAGTACAGACTACATTGTGATGAATAATATTAGAATATTTCCTAATGATTGCAAGCCAATAAAGTTAATAAGGCATTGATAGCTATTTTCACATGATGTGATATGATGATACTGCTGCAGAATTTATGAATGAAATTATTCAAAAAATATATTTTAGCTTTAGGTTTTGTTATAATGACATTTATAGTCATAGCTGTGATTGCTGTATTCTGCTATTGTATGAAATATTAATTCACTGATGATATGCTTTCTTCATTAACCAGAGTAGTATCTGTTCAGTAACAAAGGCATTGTAAACATCAATAGGAGAGTAATATTATGTACTATAAATTAATGTTAATCTATGTATTGATCATATTGTTAGTATTAACTAGTAATGTCATGCATCCCAAAAATATTATGTGGATACCATTATTATCTACCCTTTTTGTAGACACCATGACATGATGATGATTCAGCAAATTAAATTCCAGATAATTTAGATCAGAATTTTTCTTCATCATCATGAAAAGATCACATTGCATACCACCACATAGTTCATTTTCTGATTATTGATGGGATTAAACAAAAAAGGACTTTTGTATAGGCTGACCATACAGAAAGCAATGTGAGAGCTACTGAATTACTGACCTAGTACCACACAACAGTCAGTGAAAGATTTTTCCATTAGATTTGCTGCTAGAAAAGTGGCAGTTTAAAGTCTTTGATAGCAGTTGAAATCTGTAACAATAAGTGTAATAACATTTACAAATGGTTACAATGACTATGAATAGAAATTAATACTTGTTTTAAGTGTCCTCTGCCATTTCATGATTAATTCCTGAGCATTCAATCATATTACTCCTATAATGTTAGCATTAATGCTCCTTAAAGAGTACCTAAACCCTGTTAATCATTTGACAATGTCTAGTTGTCTCTGTAGAATTTGATTTCCATTGAAGTGAAAATTAATGTCAAAAGAATGACAGTAATAACTTTTTGATAACAAACCAATTTGGTTGCAAAAGTCCGGCTAAAGAGAAATAAAATCCCTGAAAACTCCAAAAAAACATTTCAATAGTATCCATGAATTCATTGAGAGCAATCTTGTTAAGGCTAAATTAAGCTATAACTTCCCAACAAGTAATTATTATTTCCAAAAAATATTTTTGATAACATAATATACATTTTTGTGGTTTGTGGCAGTGTTTGATTAAAGCAGGTGATGGTAAATACTTCTGATTAGGTACTCCTAAACTCAGCAAAATGATTATTACGTTTTTATTGTGATATAACTAAACAATTAGAGCTGGTCATTTTTTACATAGACCCCACTTTTTCATAAGCTAGTTAAATGGTAGATCTCTTTCCAAAAATGCAATAATTATTAAACAAGGTACAAAATAGATTATACATTTAAAAATTAGCAGAGTCCTTTTAGGCTCCTTTTAACTCAAGTTCTATAACTTCACTATGAGTATTGAGTTATTTTGGTTATTCTATCATTGGTAATCACCATTACAAATGAAGTGTAAAGTAGGGTTTCATGTGTTTTCAATATTTCCAGTGTCATTTTCTTTGTTCATGGCCCCTGTTGATAAAATGTTCAAAAAAGATTGTGCAATTCACATTTTTGAGAACACAACTACTTTCATTATATGAAAACTGTATTTAATCAAAAATTTGTTTAGGAAATACTGTGTAATTGGTAAGTTTATGGCCATGATTTGATGAAATATCAGTTATCTTGATAAAAAATTAGATATCTTAGACATACTAATCTGAAATGCCAATAAAAGCAGAAACTCCATATTAGATGAGCAGAGAGGCATTATGTTGAGTCTAAATGGGGGAGAAACAACATAAGATTCACATAACAAAGTGCAAGTTCTTACAGAAAATGTTATTGCTAAACATCAAATACTTATCCTATTACTCAAGCTAAGATACTAGATCTTTTTTGTTTGATAGAATTATTATTGAATTTTAGAGAGGGATATCTGATCTATAGGAGTTTGTAATGAATATATACTTACCCTATTACACCTCAATTCATTTGGGCCAAAGATACCAATTATCTTTTGATTTAAGGCTTTGAAGAGCATGTCTAACTTGTCAATTGCTAGAAACTAAGTCTATGCTGATGGTCTGGATTCCAATTTTTACTGTCATAAACATTATTCATAGGCATTCCAACAATATCTTTCCTTGAAACTTTTGCAAAGTAATTTTATTTTGTTGAAGTAACAACAAACATATAATGATTTTATCCTGACAGTATTCTATCAAAACCAAGAATTTCCTTATTACATAGTTAGTAGATCAAACAGTAATTTTTCATTTTTGTTTTAAAATATCCAATACATTGTGAACTAGAATTTTGTTTTTACCATGTTCCCAACACAATGTCAATTAATTTACTTAAAATTTTAAAAGGTATTACTTTTGACTATTAGCAGGGGCCATATCCATGATAGGC
>JALLOT010000881.1:0-17932 GCA_036939595.1 Thalassiosira livingstoniorum
ATTTTGGTAAAACTAAGTCTAATCTAAATAATTTCTCTTTTTCTTTGTATTATTTGATATCACGTGAAAATATTCCAAATTTTCCAATTTCAAATGATGAAAACAGAATTTTTTTTCTATCAAAATATTACTCCAAAAATCAAAATTGATATGGTTAATATTGTCACATTCTAAGATTTCTTTCCAAAAACAAAAGTAACTTGATTCTTATTCACTTGAAACAGGTTGTTCTAGGAAAACGTGTTTTCAGAAAGGGAGTTTTCAGACCAATATCAATAAATAAGGATAAAACCACGTTAAAATACCGTACAGTAGCTGATTTTTTTTATTATGAACTTTTTAAACCCGCCTTACACCTTGCTATGTACAGTTTCAGTAGATTTTGGTTTTGCGATGTATTCTTGAAGGAATCTGTCTTATTAAAAATCTAGTTGCTATGGCACGCTTGGTTGGATTTTTGTTATCAGCCAAATGTGGTCTCATTGCATTTTTGTAAGATGAGTGTGCATCAAAACAATCATTTTCCCTTCTTGCTTGAGGTGATAGTAGCAGGCCTTTCATGTCCTCAATTTTATATTGTTGCACCAATTCTTCCTTCAACTTTGTTTGATAGAATGATTCATAACTAGCAGCACCAATTCTGTTTTTGTGCTGCAAAATGCCTTGCTTGTCCAAGCTGCAAACCTTTTCTGTACCAATAATAAATCTATCACAAAATTTCGTATTGTTGCACCAATTCTTCCTTCAACTTTGTTTGATAGAATGCTTCATAGCTAGCAACACCAATTCTGTTTTTGTGTTGCAAAATCCCTTGCTTATCCAAGCTGCAAACCTTTTCTGTACCAATAATAAATCTATCACAAATGACACAAATTCTTGCTTGGTGCCTCTGATTGTCACCATTCACCATTGTAACTTGATCAATTGCCTTAGCCCTATTAACAACTTCATCAATTATGGACTGATTCAACGACACCAAACTGTTGGTATTGTTTGTGCTTGCTGAGGATGAGGCATTGCCATTGCTATTGTTATTTGAAGATCTTGTAGAATTAGTTGAATTCATTCGATAAGATTGCATGTAGACTCTTTGGTTGGATTTCTTCTCCTCTTTTTCCTCACTTGTCATTTGATGTTGCTTTGCATGCCATCTCTCTCTATCATTGTGTTTCTGTTGCTCTTTCTCTTTGCTTGTCATTTGCTTCTGCTTTGACTGCCAATACTCTCTTTGCCTTGCATTTTGGTCCTCTTTCTCCTCACTTGTCATTTGCTGCTGCATTGCATGCCAATAGTCTCTCTGTCTTGCATTTTGCTGTTCTTTCTCCTCACTTGTCATTTTCTGTTGCTTTGAGTACCATCTCTCTCTGTCATTATGTTTCTGTTCCTCCTTTTCCTCACTTGTCATTTGTTTCTGTTTTGAATGCCACAGCTCTCTTTTTGTTGCCAGTGCTTTATCCTTATCCACACTATTGTGCCATTTCTTCCGTTTCTTTGCCAGAATTTCCTTCTTCTTTGGATTTGAATGCCACTGCTCTCTTTTTTTGGCTAGTTTATTTTCTCTTGTTTCTTTGACTATTTCATTTTGCTTCAAACTTAGTGCCTCTTTTTCCTGCTTTTTCCTGCTTTTTCTTCAGTCTATAGGCAGCTTGGCGTTCCCTATCTTTGGCTCGCTATCTTTCTCTCTCATCAGGGGTTAATTCTGGTTTCTTTTTGGGAGTCTTTTTCGCAACATTACCATCTGGAGACAACATCAAATCTTCCAAAGGACTCTTCACAGCTGATTCTGCAGTACCACCATTTGGAGACACTTGCAACTGGCTCACATCCCCCTCCACAGTTGGTCCTGAAGTTTTAACTCCAACAAGAACGTTCAAAGGTGTATCATAAACTGGGGTAGGCATTGTTGTTTTTGATTTTTGTTGGAATAAGATGAATATCAGTACTTTGACTAAAAACATCATGGTAGGTCAGGTTCATATATTCATTGTTTATGCTAAAACAATTTATTATGATTATGAGTGTTTTACTGTAAGTATAAAGCCATGAAACAAAAATAAAAATTTTGTAATTTTGTACATAGATTGTACTATGTATGGGTACTTACCTCAATAAATATATACTTAATACAATAGAGTACTGATATTGGTATCTTTTGTTACATCAAAAAATAAGGTTGTGTGTTAATTCAGATGAACAAATGTTCTCACTAGTTTCGATACATGTAGGCGAAACTTGTTATCAACTTGGAGGTTAGAATTTTTTCTAGTTCTCTTATCAACAATGCACTTAGCTAGGATGACTTGCTGGATGAACAAGGAAACTTTAGTTAAGTATAGGTACTTACCATAAAAATTTTGTATATTTTTATTGACTATCAATATTGATATTATTTGGTACATCAAAATAATGATGTTATGTATTGATTCAGATGCTACAAACATCCCCAATAGTTTCGATATATTTAGTCGCAATATATTATCTACTTATAGATTGGATTTTTGTTTGAAATCAATTGTCAATAAGACATTTAGTTAGGGTTTATGGGTGGGCGAAAAAGGGGTTTTGACAGGAGTATGGGTGCTTACGCTTATTGTTGTTGATGTCATTTGTTACATCAAAATAAGGATGTTGTGAGTGGATTTAAATGCCACAAACATTCCTACTATTTTTGACACATCTATTTGCAATATAATAGCAAGTTAAAGGTTGGATTTTCATTGTAAAGAACTTATCAATGAGCCACTTAGTTAGAATGTGTGGCTGCCAGAATGCAAAGTAACTAGGAAATACAATCTTAAATCTCTTAGATCTTAATTTGATGAGTAAATAATATGTCTTTATCAGGCTGTTATTAGGAGTATTTTTTTAATTCAGTCGGATCGCCGATCGCTCGAGCGATCGAGACAGGTAAGTAAGTGTATGGTAGTACTACTTAGTACTACCTACTATCTCTAGAGGTAGGTAGGTACCATAAGTATTGTACCTATTGTACCTTACCGACCCCGCCCGCGCGCCCTCGAAGTACCTACCTAAGTACTTCTTACTTACTTGCTTAAGAAGTACGAGTAGTGAGAAGTACGAGTAGGTATTGTAGTACGTATGCTTACGTATGGTAAGTACTAACATACCTTACTCTGGATGGATCAAAAAATAAAGATGTGACAGTTTCACGCCAGCAGCAGGGAGCTAGCTAGCTAGCTAGGGAGTTAGTTACAGTATTTTTTGCCGCGCGCACGGTCCATGTTAGCCCAATCAAGGGTCGATTGGATTACAATAATGCAGAGCAAAGCAACACAACAAAAAAGCTGCGACAAGCGACAATACTTAGGGACAACAAACTGGCCAAAACATAAAACATAAAGCTACATAAAGCAAGCACCGTCAAAAATTTCAAACCAAGAAAGATCAGCAACCGGCAACGCCATTTTGTTTGCAATCACAATGAAGTTATCCATCCTGGCACTCGCTGCCCTCTTATCCACCACCGATGCGTTTCAACTGCCTATCAAAGGCTCAATTCTTCGCGCATCGCCAACGCAACTCTACAGTCAATCCGCCGACTTTGACAAAACCGTCAAGAGCAAGTTTCCAGGGGCCATAACAAACGATGATCTCAAAGACACCATCTTGAACATTCTGGAGCAAAAGGGACTGACACCCGACAATACACTCTTGTGTACCTCTCTTTGCTGCGATGAACTTGCCCGCGTGTTGGAAGATGACTTGGTCGATATTTTTGGAAACAACTTCAATCTCGGCGGTCTTTCCGGATTTCCCTTCGCGGGGACGACCGGATTTGGTGCCATGGCAGCGCATGTTCCCGATGATGGGTTTTGTCTTTTGGTGCATGGGCCGCACGTGGGTATTTCCAAAGAGGGCGTTGTTGGAAAGGTGGAGCGATCGGGCATTGTGTTGGTGGACAATTGCTGTGGGAGTGCCATTGCTGCTTCGAATTATTTGAAGGGCATCACTGATGGAAGTGCAGCAGTCAATGCCAATATTCAGTCTTTTACAGATTTTCAGCAGGGTGCAGTGCAGGAATTGATTCTTCCGCATGGAAAGCGTCTTTCCGATGCAGATGATCGTATGAAGGAGATCCCGTTTGCGCTTTATGAATCACAGGATATTTTGGTTCGTGAAATTATTGAGATGGGTTCTGCCTCGATCAAAAAGGGCCTCGCATTAGTGGGCGGTGTTCAAATCAACACTGGACCAGATACTCCAGATTATTTCGTCCCACTTCGATTTGATTTTTATGACGAGACTGGAAAAAGTGTGGAAGACCTCCTTCCAAGTCTGAAAGCTGGAGGACCTTTGCCAAGCACAAAAAGCACAGCGGGATTGTCATCCATGAGATCAATTATGGAATCACTTCCAAAAAATAAGACTCCTTCACCAGTCAGTCGAAAACCTGTAAGTGGGTCGGCAGCCACATCAGGGCTTTCATCTATCAAATCCATTATGGAGTCGCTTCCTAAAAACAAAACACCATCTGTTGTCAACAGGGGTGGGGTCCCTGTGACATCTGGTGATATCAAAACCACACCTTCTCAAAAATTTTCAAGTCTTACGGACTTACTCACTGAACAAGCTGAGAAAAACAATGACAGGTGGCTTCATGCTGCCCGCGCCAAATCTGCAACTTTTACTCAAGATCAAGCTAGGACACATTCTGGATCAACACCCAATCATCATCACGCGGTACCCTCTCCACCTAAAGAGTCCCCTCCTAAAGATGTGGCACAGCCAGCCTCCATTAAAGAAATTTTGGACTCTCTACCAGACTCAAGAATGCCATATCAAGATAAGGGTGGAAAGCCCCCCTCATCTTCTTCGGCCGATACAAAATCATACACCAAACCATTTTCAAGTCTCACGGTTTTGCTCAGGGAGCAAGCCGAGAAAACGAACGATAGGTGGTTGCACATTGCTAGCTCCAAATCACCAGCTTTCTCTCAGTCTCAAACTAGGTTACATTCTGGATCTACGCCGAACCACCATCATGCTGTGACTTCTACTGCGGCAGAGGTCCCAGAGAGTGAAGCAGGGGAAGAGGCAGAAGCCAAAGGGGAAGATTTATCAGATGTTGAGGAAATGCCAGAGGATGATGTACCAGCAGAGGGGGACATGGAAGTTGATGTAGAAGCACTACTTGGCGATATAGATATTGAGGCAGAAGCAGCAGTAGAAGATGAAGACATTGAGGCAGAAGCAGCCATGGAGGAGGACGAAGTTGAGGAAGAAGTTGAAGAAGAAGCAGCAGTTTTAGATTTAAAAATCGACGAAACTCCAAAAAGTTACACGAGTTTGTCAAAACTGCTAAAAGAGCAAAACAAATTTACCAATACTAACCCGAGGAAAAATAAGACTTCAAGTGGAAAGGAAAAATCGAACTTATCAAAACTTCTTGACAATAATTGAATGGGGTCGCGGTAAGCACTATTCTACTGGGTCAATGGTGGTAACTCTATCAGCTTGAAACGAATTTAAAATTTGTTTTTGATCTCTCAGCCAGTCTGGAAGAGGAGGGAGGGAGGGAACATTGGGAAATAAAAGGGATGCATGCACGGGTAATGAGATATTATTTTCTTGTCAACTTATCCAGTAAATACGTACGTAAAGTAATAACAAATGACATTCATGTTGTTGGAAATGACAGGAATAGTAAAATACCAAATTGACCAAGATTTTGTTGTACCTGAAACAGTTTTTAGATTATCTTGGTTCTGATTTTCTTCTTTTGACAAATATGGTATGTGCTCTTTGTATCCATCCTCTACCCAGATTGGTGTCATCTACTCTCTCAAGTTAGATGTGCACTTGTTGATACAAATCTCATAATGCAGCCATTGCCAAAATCTATTCCAATATGCAAGATATTTTAAGTCTTTCCCTCAAACCCCAGATGAGTTAATATCTCCTTTTTGGGCAAAAATATATTATGATATATGAGTGTGTTTTGCTCTTACCCTTGGCACTTCATTCTATCCCCCTGTGATTGATCCTCACAACCAGAGGAGGAATCTCCACTGATTTTATTCAAAAGTGAAAAGTAAAAAAACAAGCAATATTTCTTTGAAGACTTCATAGCACTTCATCGACTCTGCATTGACGTAAGGAAAATTAAAAAAAATCTGGCACACTACAGTGAATATGTCCTTTTGAAAGTCTGCCAATCAACCAAATCAAACCCCTAAGTAAAAAGAAACAAATTATACAATATTTTTGGTTTTTATCTCTCTAATAGTTTTGCTTATTTGGAACTAGCCTTTATTTTATAGCCATTCAAGCCAGCAGCAAGGGGGTTGATGTAATCTGGAATCTTTGCCAACACAAAAAGGCCAAATATGTTCTGAGTTCTGACTTGCTTTTAGCTTCACTCCAAATCTCTAGATGACCCATTTTTCTTTGCCGTTGATGGCACAACTTCCAACAGCAGCCCTCAAGAGATTGCTACAAGGACGAATGAATTGATCCTGGACTAGAAGGAGTTGTGGATTATGCATAGCACCACCGAAAAATACAAAGGTGGAGCAATCATCTACTGATAGGTGTAACTCTTAATTAGTTCTGGATACGGAATGCAACTGCATTGAAAATAAAGGAATCTTAAATAATGATGTCACCAATACAATACCATTGAAACACCTCTTGCAAAACACAAAGCTATATTTTGATAAGTAAAACCCCTAAGAACTAGAAACTAAAAATTATTGCCTACCATAGGAATTGTATTTTTTTTAATGCAAGCATTATGGATCAGATTCATGGATGGAGGAGGACTATCCCCAGAATTTACAACTAGTGCATCATTGTGGTATGTTGGTATTGCTGCTTCATTCCTACCACTACAATGCAGGAAGATCCTTGCACCACGGCCAAGCAACGAAATCTGGAAGGAGATAATCCTACTTTCTCCATACAAATTTGCAATAGCAAAATTATTCAAAATCACACTCCCAAATTAGGATGAGTAATGTGCTTCTCCATCACCATGAAATTACTTCCTCATTGTGCCAATAATAATGACAATCAAGATGTGCTTCAGCAAAGTGTCCCAAACAGTGACCAGCAGTCAATAATATTACACCAGAGAGGCTATGATGGCAACTCCATACACTCTGGGCAAGATTGATTGGCAAGGTAGGCAGTACAGAGATGTTGTACTTTGGTTGTGACATTTCTGTTGACTATATGGGATGAGTAAATACCAATGGGGACGAGGAGGTAGATGAGGGAGGAGTGATCAGTGAGAAGAGTTTTGGAATGAGCATATGCAGTGTTTTTACTCATTCAAGGATAAAGATGCAGTGTTGGTATTGACAGTGGATTTAGAATAGTATTGATGTGGGGTGATCAAATATGAGGGTGGGTGCAATTGGCTTTGAGGTTTTGCATTAAGTTGGTTTCTCATATGCTTTTAGAGGTTGCACTTTGATGGGTGTTGTTATTTTGTTGTTTCTTATTCCAATGGTATGTTGAAAGGGGTGGTACTGATTAACCCAAGGTATTAATGATTGATGCTGAAACTTTGCAGCAATGACAGATTCTAGTTTGAGTTTCTGTTCCAAGATAAGAAAAATGCAAAAAAGAATGACAAAAGTCATGAAGTGCTTTTGTGGACAGATTGTGTGGATTTTGTTGTAGAGAGGAGTAAGATGAACTCTATCCTGTTTGCAGTGAGAGATCTAGGTCTATAATAGCCAAAGTGCTGCTAAAGGAGCAGCAAGTGCACTTTTCAATTGCACCACAAGGAAAATAATGTTTGAAGTCAATGATGTGTGAGTTTGATGTTGAGTGTTGATTTTGAGCAAGTTAATAGCATATGATAGAGCTTGAGACTGAAAGCAAGCAAGGTATTGCATGTGGGTTGATTATGTTGTGTTGTATCTTATTTACCATGTTGTACCCTGTTGTATTTGGTAGATGAGTTGTTTCTTATTGTTGCTATGATGTGATGATATGTATGTGAAAACAGCGCAATGTTCAATTTTGCCTGTTATAAAAACTTTCAAAAAGTTTTGAATAGCTTTGCTTCTATCTACTTATTAATAGGGGGATCTGCCAAAAAATCTAAAATTTTCAAACTCAAAATTATTGACTGAAAATTTGCACACATGTTCCAACGGGTGAGAATGAAAGCACCTGAAATTTTCATGAAAAAAGTTGACCTGTTGCGGAGAAATAAGCCATCAAAATTTTGTTAGCAAATGGCCCTAGATAAATGTTTTGCTAGTAGTATTTACTAGGTAAATTGCATAGTTTTGTCTGTATTTGGCTGTGCAAGGCCTTTGATAAAATTCCGAATTATTGACTGAAAATTTGCACACATGTTCCAATGGATGAGAATGAAAGATCCTGAAATTTTCATGACATACTTGTTGCTGAGATACAAGCCGTCAAAGTTTTGCTAGCAAACGACCCTAGATAAAATTATTCTAGTAGTATTTACTAGATAAATTGCATGGTTTTGTCCATATTTGACCATGCAAGGCCTTTGATAAAATGCCTTAATCCTGCAATTACAAAATACAATGCCTTTACTACATCAGGTTATTTGTGTGGCCAGTTGTGTTTTAAAAATATTTGTTCTACAACCTTTGCAGCTGCTGTTTTGATGGTTTTGATTTAGGGAAAGAACAAGGGAAATAGCTAGGGTGTGATGCTAAAAATTGAAGTAAAGCCGAGCTTGGTTACCAAATCAAAAATAATTATCAAATATAGATGACAACATATTCCCAAATAATAGGAAAAGATTATTTTGAAACAAAAAAGAATGCAATCACTACAAAATCAAAAGGCAACAGGGGTGGTTTTGATGTTGGGTAAGTACTTGGCTATTTAAACAATTACATTAGGACAACTGCTACAAACGATTAAATCAACATTATTGTGATAAAAATCACCTCAGGAATTACTATATTCTGGGCCACAAAATAATCTCCACTATTAATTCTTATTTTATTCTGATTGAACTTTAGTTGATTGTTGTTTGTTGTAGTATCATGGTTGGCTGCTTTTCTCCACACTGCACTGATCATTGTTGTTAGGATTTTTGAAATCTTTGCCGCTTTACTCACAACACACTACTCCTGGTATCCCGAAACATTGCACACCAAAATGGTAGTTGATTGCAGTGTGTTGTTTTTCATTATGTGTTTATCCTTCAAATTTATTGAAGAATGTTGATAAAGCTTGGCGCACGTTGTGGGAGTTCAACAATGTTGAAGGTGGCCATCACCAGAAACGACAACAAACATCACTTCATTGCTGTCACCCCCCAGTTCTTCAATGATGATGTCCTTCACCCTCGATGTCATTGAATGCAAAAGGGCAGTCTCAAGAACAAGATTTTCATCACCCCACTCCCCCCCTGCTGCTTCATCAACTGAAACGGAGGAAAACAAGGAGCAAGGAGCAAGGAGCAGCTGCGATCATGCACTCAGTTGTGTACTCGATTCTCCCAATCGTCAAAATCATCAACATCACCGTCATCACCATCATCACCATCGTCACCATCATAATCAACATTGTCACCAATATCAATGTCATCCAATCCTAAATGAAACAACACCAACACAATCCCGTTGCTACACACGGCTGTGACGCTCAATGGGGATGAGGCCACAAAGGGATTTTGGTATTTGAGGCTTTGTTGGAGGATGGAGGTTGATCATAGTTTTTTATGGCTTTCATTGTCGTCTTCATGATCATTGTTGCAATTGCTATCACTATTTCCTTCATCACATTGTATGTGCTGATTCATTGGATTCGATGGGGTTTCACAGTCGGAATCAAGATGACACCGATGTTGTTGATGATGGTACTGGTGGAACCGATGCTGCCGATGCTGCCAATGCTGCCGACGATGCAAAAGGGGCTGCATTGATGGATGAAGGTAAAACATGGTCAAAGGGGTGGGTTATTAATAGACCACAATGGTCAAAACCAAAACCAAAAGCAATCTCCATGGCGGCGTCGGAAGTGGTGGCGTTATCAATGATGGCCTGGCAGGTGGCCACCAAAGCCAAAAAAAGAGAAAAATGAAGATTTTTCCACACAGCAGCCACACAGCAACCAGCCAAGCTAGGGCCACATGCGCATGGGGGGTGTGGTTGCGGGTATTACTTTTCTGGCAGTGTTGGCAGGGTGCTGATGCAGAGATTCCAGTATTTGTGCTTGGCAGATTTCGGATTTTTTTGTAGCATTCTCACATTCCCATCATTAAGCATTGTTCGCTGAACGCTCGTTTATTCCAAAATTCGCCAAAAAGAAAAAAAACAGGCCACGTGGAACCCTGAAAAATACGCTTGATTTTTTTGCCAGATCCCCCCTAATACAAATCCCATATGATCCTTTTAGAAAATGAATACACTCTGATCAAAGATTCAAAAACTCAATTGTTTGAGAGCTCAACTACTACACACTTTCTCAAGAGTCTCATAGAGTTGAAACATCTATATATTTCAAACTTTTGAACTATTGCAGTTTAGAAACAAACCAAATTAAATTCAATTGCCCTAGTCTAGTAAGTACTTATGTAATACCTTTTGTTGGCAAAAGTGAACTACAATCAGGAAAGAGATCTGGCAAGCAAACATACAACTTCCATTAACAAATTTTTTAACAAAAAAATCATTTTTTGCCTCAGAATTTTTCTTTATTAAACCTGGTACAAATAAAGATAGTCAAGTAATATCTGGGATCATTTAAGGAAATTAGGCTCTGTTCAAAGTACAAATTGAGTGATAACCAAGTAGAAGAGCAGTTTACTTATATTTCATTCCAATTCCTGACTTCAAAATGGTTGAAAAATAATAAAACATAATGACAAAAATCAAGAGCACGGTGAAAAATTATCATTCTGAACTAGAATAAAAAAATAATTATTCAATCAAATGAGGAATATACAGTTAGCTTATACAGTCAATTGCAATTTAATTGAATTGTGGCATGGGATGAAAATTATTCTATTTCATCAAATTAATCATTTTAAGACACATAAAAATATAAACCAGAAAAGATGATTCAAACACAATAACTCATAGGTTAAACAACATGATCGCTCTGATATTGGATTCTTTTTACATGTGGATGAAAATTATTTCAGTGTTTACCTTCATTCATACATGTGCTGCAATAATTTCAGTGTTGATACTCATCATTTATCTTTTCATAAAATAGTTTGAGCAAATAAAAAGATCAAAATTTTAAAAATTAATAGGTGTAGGTAATATAACAAAAATAGATGGAGAAAGTGATGATATCAATGAAGATTCAAAAGGTGAAGCTATGGGTAGTAAATGCATTAAGAATGCATTGTTTATTCAAAAGTACTGAAAAAATGCAGCACAAGTATTGATGCATAAAACATCACATAAGAACCAGAATCTTCTGTAACAAATCTCTGATGATGTTATCATGACATGCATTTGACTAGAGAAACACTAGAAATGGACTAAATTTTTTCCTAAAATTGTTTTGACAATTGGAATTCAGTTAAAACATATATTATAAATTTTGATAATTTTTTATCAACACCATTAAGTTTTGTATAAACTTGCACTTGTAATGATTAAGTATTTGTAATATCTCATTCAGCCTGTGAAAGAAATTCCGAATTTCAGGAAAATGATCCTAGGTGGAATAATCTCATGTACACATGTAAATATAGATAAGTTATTCCTAATTATGTCATGAAGAAAAATGCTATGCTAAAATCTTGATGAATATTGCAAAAACCTTCAAGAGTACCAAAAAATATATATTTTTGTAAAGATGTATATATTCAAGTTTTCTTATGCATGTCTGAACCTTTTCAAATAATTAACATATTCTTTTTCATCAAAACTGTCATTTTTCAAAGAAGAAGAATACTTGACAGCAAAGATAATGCAGAAAAAATCAACACATGCTAAAGACCAAGATGGATCCAATGATGGATCCAATGATGGATCCTATTCTATAGCTTTTACATTTGACTCAATAAATGCCAATACACAATGAGTTTTGTGTTGACACTCATCATTTATCTTGAAAGTATGAATATATTTGAAACAAAAATCAAATTTGATGTGAATATACTGCAAATGTTGCTAGATTTTAATATCTTAAAAATCATCATTACACTGTTATTGCTGATATGAAACTTCACTTAATGTTTCATATAATGTTTGTCTGGTGTTTAACTTTAATGAAATTGTAATGATGAAAAAAAGGGGAAAGATTATATATTGTACCATTATCATCAGTAAAAATACTACTTTTAAGAGGAATATTTTAGCATATGGATCTGTAGATAGATTTCTTATTTCATGATATTACTAAGTATTTCCAGATGTTTTCATTTCCTTGACTCCAATCTTCACTTATTTTTATTTATAATGATTATCAGACTTATGTGAAGTTTTATTATTTCAATAAATCAGATTAACAAGTTTTAACATCAAAGATGTCATTTTCTTGAATAACAATGTGTAATGTCATTCAATTCAATATTACCATATTTGTTCCATGTCAGTAAATGTCAGTAAAAAGAAAAAAATTTATAGAAATAAATATTTCACAATATCAGACTGTCAAAAATTGTGTCACAACTAAAACTCTTGTTATTTTCCAAGTATTTCTTTGGATCATATACAAGTCATCTGTTGTCAAAAACTAACGAAATTTAATTTTGTGTGTTGATTTGCTAACAAAATTTACTAGCTTTGGACTTGTGACCTCAATTTAATATTTCTTCTTCATTTTTTAAGATCTTCTTCTAATGAGAGTGTCAAATTTGAGTCAATATTTTGTATAAAATTTTGTTATTTTAAAATAACCTTCTCATAATAAAACCATATCATTGTAGATATGATCACTTTGTCATCAAATGTGAAGGTGATACAAAAACATAATATATCAAAAATCATAGGACTGTGCCATTTTGACAATACTTTCTAAGCTACAACAAATCTCAATTCTACATCAAAAGCTCCTTAGTCATTCAGATAATAAGGTTTAAAGTCATCGTGATATCCATTTTTAACCTTTTCTAATCCTCAAAGCAGTCATGTCAACAATTTTTTGGCTATTATCATTTGACAACTAAATAAGAAAGATAAAATTAATTTGTGTCATGCAGACACAGTAGATAAATGCATAAAAATATCATTCTTGGTTGGGCAAATATGCAACAAAAAACCAAGTGAGCTGTTTGTAACAACCTTGGTAGATTAACAGGGTCAAATGATTGATTATTGACTTGTTAAGATCCATATTCTTTCTAAAAAAACAATAAAGATATTTTGTGTGGCTCAAGTAGAAATTCTATTCTACATCAGCAACATCATCTCATCATATTACAATATTGGTAATTTTTGAATTGTCACAAAAAGAATCAAAAATCTATAGGCTAGTTTTCATGCAGTTGAGATTTCTAATGAAAGATTTCTTTGAAATAAAATCAAATATCAAAACAGTATGTCATATCAGTAAATATGGCTTGCTCATAGTCTTTTTTTCAGATTACCTTAAAAAGTTAACAAATTAAATAACTTGCAGTTCACAGCATATAATTACCTGTAAATTTTTGAATGTTTCAATTTTTATTGTTTTTTAGTCATTCTGACTGATAAAGACCAGCAAACCACAAAATTAGGAATCTTTTGATTGCTATGTTCTTTACTATCTACCTATGCATGATAATCACATAATTAAACAGTTTTTCATGGCTTGTTTTTATTGACAGTGACCAATTCTGAGAGAAGTCATCAAGGAAAAGGTCCAAGCAAACAATTCTATTACCTCTTAGCTGAAAGAAACAGAAAGAAACAAAATACCACAATAACCTAGATGATTAAAGCATCCTACTAGTTGTGGAAGTCTCACCTACTTATTATCAGTTATATCAGAAGTAGAAAAAAATTATAGCAAGTTTTGTAGATGCTCATCTTGTTTTTTTTTATCTTCAAGTGTCATTATCACCAATATATTCAAAAACCATGTTTTGCTTTATTTAAAGTAATGATTAAAAGTTGTTGAGCAGAACTTGCTAAAATTGTTCAAATATAAATAATATAAAAAATCTTGGCTACTTTTTGTCAAAATGTTGAGCTCTTTGAGTTAAAATTATTAGTCAATTTATTTTTGAAAGAGCAGAGTTTTGAAAAAAGATTTTTGTTTTTTTCTTTTTTTTTCTACCACACTATTCTATCTATTTTAAAAGTTTCAATGTGCACTGATATGAAGATATTTTCTTCCTTTTTAACATGTAAAGGAATCCACAAAGCAAAATTAAAAACATCAAACCCATAATACGACATCATGTTACTGATTTAAAAACCTCAACTCATACTAACTTCTAATTACTTCTAAAATTTCTGCTTGATTCTGTACTCCTTCTATAGCTTTCTGGATGAGAGTATACCTTATCATTGTACAGAAGATGTTTATTTTTTAACAAGGAGGCAGGTAAGCACAGGATGATCCCCACATAGCAGATGCATCCTCTAGATTTCATGTTGTTAAGCACTATTACAATAAATTTGTTTAGCTTTTATTTCTAGTAGTAGCTAGGCCTTTATAAAGTAGTGTGTTACACCTTTAAGGCATTGATATCACTTGATTGAAATCAGTTGCAACAAGCTTTTTGAAAGCAATTGTAGCTACTTTTGAAAAGAATCTCAGCTGACTTAGAGAGTTGTTCATTTCTATTTTAACAATTTCAGTTAGTTTTTCTAATGCAACAATACTAACATATGAATGTACATAAACTTCTGATTGGGACTGCCTTCAAAGTTTATGAGTTGATCATTTTCATTGTTGTTTGTGAAAGCTGTGAATGGGTTTCAAAATGAGATGCATTAGTCTTGACAATACAAGAGCTCTCTTATGAGTTATGAGTGTATATTCAAACAAGCTAACAAAAAGTATCCAAGTGAATTTTTTCATTTCTGATGTATTTATCAGTGTTTCAATATAAAAATAGAAATCATTCAAAATGTTAAACAATCAAATATAAAGAATATGCTCAATGAGTGGTACAAGCTTTATGGGGTGGTTAAAAAACTAAATGTTCTTTAGAGGATTCTAAATGGAATCAATAAAAACTAATAATGTCTTCATGGATGCCTTGCAGTTGTGGTATCAACTTGAGCTGACTCTGTCGGATTTCTAGATGTATTGGATGAGCTATGGCAAAGATTATTGGAAAGGCAAGAACATTTGCACTACAATTCATAACAAAATTTATAAGAACATATACTTTGTTTCAGTAATTGATACTCATATTTTGCTCCTTTGCCAAACCCACAGGAAGGAATCATTGTTACACTAATTTCAAAAAAATCATCAACTGTAATTAATTTGCTTGTAAAACTTCAACACAATAGGGAATCAATATAATATCTCCCTCTATGTCACCTTACTATGCACCTCCATCAAAACATGAATTGCCCCTACCAATATTACCTGCATCATTGCCCCCTCATTATTTTTATTTCTTTCCATGCATGATGCTTAAAATCATTCAGATACTCCAGAAAAAATTCTTTCAACTTACGAAAAATATCAGAAACTATGCCATCAGTTCAATTACCATCAATTTTTCAAGAGCAGGACATGTTGTTATCCCAACATTCTGAGTATTAATTTATTCTGGATTGTCTTTCACCTTTGTTGTCTTCAGCCAAACTGAAATCTTGATTAGAACCACCATACTCCCCACTGGAAACAAACATTTTAACTGCAATAAAAAAGAAACACTTTTGTCTAAAAAAATTGCCCAATCTGCAGTCAACTCTACAAAGAATATCCAGACCAATCCCTCCAGCCCAAAAGGCTAGAATATACAATGTTTCACAAATAAGAGCAGAGTAACTTAATCAATGGGTGCAACTTTGAAGTGAAAAACAACTACAAAAATTGGAAATGGCAGAGCAATGTATTTGTTAGGGCTAATCATTGTCAATTGAACAAAAATACATAAGCAGGAAGTAGAAACAGCTATATCAGGAGGAAGCTGAAAGACTTGGAAAACATTCATCATATGTCTTGAGTGCTAATGGTAACAAGTATGACATTTTTTAATCTTTTGAAGTTGGCTCTTAACCATTGATTGCTTCTAACAAAACATAAAGAGATATCCTTGTGCATAGTTGAGATGATGGTAAATTGTGATTATGTTAGTACTGGAACCAACAGGCTCCATTGTTTGAAACAAGAAATTGATTCTTTTTTCAATTCTGGGGGCATGCAATGCAACTCTGAATCTGACAAAAACTATCCAAACAAGAAAAGAAATGATTTCTGTCCATGAACTGTGTGAACCTTGATTTCAAAACATCCAAAAAGAAAATAAAAATGCATTTGAATTTAATGCTATGTTTCAATCTCACAGCATGCGTTTAAAGGCCTCAACATGACATCTATTCTTGATGGATATTACAAAGATAGGTTGATGTTTTTTCAAAATAAAAATCTTGTACCTCTTTGGGCATTAATAGAAGCACTTCTGAAGCTAAATGCTTGTTATGAGAAATTGAACCCATCAAAGGTATTGTTGAGTACTAGAAAAATGAAAAAAGTTATTTTTCAATCCAATCTGTCAAACAAAAAACTTCTTTTAATATTCGTGTAACAATAGATATCAAATGATATGCTTCACAAATTGCAAGATTTTTTGTGCAGTATGTTCCTCTCCAACCCTAGATCTAATACAAGCCAAGAGAGATTTTTTGTGATTGACTATCATCTACCACCAATTGCTGAAACCATGATTGAATTCAGTGATGACAGCAGGCTGTCCGCAGGTTTACCCTATCCAAGAAAGGGCCAAAATACTAAATCAGGTCAAACTTGACATCTTCTACACCAATATTATATTTGTTGATATCTCTATGATGTGCAGAGAAAGAATGTGGAATACAGTTTTTGATGAAAGTCTTGATTTGAGAAATTCAATTTTATTACTTAAATTATCCAAAGTATCTACCTTAAAAAGACTGGAATTATTGGTTGTTTTGTTGAGAACTTTCTGAAGTTGAAACAGTGCACCAAAAAGAATATGTACATTGGTATGAGTTCCAATTTGTCAAGCTTTCACATTTGGATTAAAAAAGCATTTTCTTTCTGAAATTTTTGCATGGAACAAGTTTTTTCATGCCACAACCAACAACAAGCAATCAGAAAAAATGCACAACCAGCTACCACACCTCTAGTTTCTAGTGCTTGAAACTAACAGTGCATTCATTAACTATTTCCACCATTAGCACATAGCACTAGAATACAAAAAATTATCAAATCCAACAATGGTTTAGATCACAATTTAGGAGCCATTTGGGAAGGTTGTCCCATTGGGAAGCACCCCAAAGCCTGTGTCACTAGACAACTCTCTCAACCAAGACATTCATGAGAGTGTTCACTTTCATATCATCATTTCATTGATAAATCAGACAAAAAAGTTGATCAGCAAGTTGTTTCCATTGCAATTCTAAAAGAAAGCACACAGACATGCAAATGGAATTTTGAATCTGCCACTGTAAATTGCACCAATATCTGAATGAATTGGAAAGGTATTAAGAACATATTTGCTGCAATGTACACAGTTTTCAAAAAGAAAGCTTTGTACACACATGATTTGGCTGGGATAATTTTGCTGTGCATTTCCATACCACTACTGACAAAGCAAGAAGTAATAATTAAGGTGGACAACATGTAAGGTTGAATTGAGATGGATATCTTTTTCATAAAAAATGCATGTTGACCTGGAGTCACTTCTTACTGAAAATGAAGACACCAGTGATTTTTGGCAGGAATGAGTAGAAGAGCAAGATTAGATTCTATAATTGCATACTAAATCCTATTACATTTTTTCATTTGTACAATTTAATACTGTTCTACTTGATGTAATGCTTTCTATGTAAAGTACCTACTGAATATGTGTGTAAAA
>JALLOT010000882.1:0-17257 GCA_036939595.1 Thalassiosira livingstoniorum
TACCTAAATTGTCCTCGTCTCGTGGACTACAGACCAGTATTAATTCTTATAGTATCTTTCCAGTTTCATTGTAGGCTCCTTTGTAGGATACTACTTTTCAGTTTTATTCTTGAAAAAGGAGTTTATTGTCACTATTGATTGACATGCCACCCAGCATGTAATCTAAGTTTGGATAGTTCTACATAATTAGACTGAAAGAGAAGGATTCCAGATTGCTGTATTACTTTATTGAAGCAAATAACTTTGGAGGAGGAGGGAGTATTATTTCTCATTCCTGAAGCTGACCATTAAATTATCAATCTTCCCAAATAGAATAAAGGTGGCCTCGATATTGAGTTCATTTCTTTCGTAAATACTTGTGGTTGGATCTGAATTGAAATCTTCATATTAGGCAATACTATCTGGATAGACCATTGCTAGGGGTGTGAATTACTTATGCACAACATTTTATTCAATATTATCTCTGATACCTCAGCTGGAGCTGAGCAGGTTTATGCCTGCTTCTTTGACTGATAACTAGATTGTAGTTGATGACATTGAGTATCACAGACCTGTGCAATAACTTGTGAATAGTTTTTGGTATGTCCCATAATGCAATTGCAAAATGGACATGCTTCTTGCATTAAACACTATTTTTTACACAAAGAAAACAGCACATAGAGTGACAAGTGGATGTGCTTTTGTATGTCATGTAATGGATTTGATTACCTAAAGCAAAAACCCATTGCTTCCTGAAGAACAATGTTCATCCTTGGTGCTACCAGTTTAAGAAGCAAAATTGATATTTTCAAAAATTATAAGTTGGACTGTGATGATCTTTTCCATAGCTTTTGTGTGTAGATAAACAAGCTCCCACTTTGTATCTGCCCTTCTTGGTATGACATCTTAGGCACATTAACAAAACTGTCATTTTCAAGGACCAAAGGATGACCCTTTATACTTATACATGTTTCTTCCCTGGTGTTGGTGGGATGCAATCATGCCCATTAATTTCATGCAGCCCCCTGTAGGCCATCATACTAGTGATCTCACTTTTCCTTACCAAAACTGAAAGATTCATGGTTGCTCTGATTAGTATGTAGGATCTTTATGAGTACATGGTTTGTCTTGATTCTGTTGCACATGTATACATACTATGCCATTTTACTTCACATTGGTGTCTAGGAAATTATTCAATGAACATTTTTTGGATGACTGGCATGGAGTACAAACACAAGTAAATATTTTCCATAAGTACATCTTCAATGAAATTTTATCATATTCATGTGCTACATGTCATCACTATAAAAAACACAAGCTTATTTGTGAATTATGAATTCTTTGGAGTATAAGAAACATGTCCCATATTAGTTACATGAGTTGCATGTTTGTGAGAATGTAAGTAATATTTTCCATGTTCTGCAATAAGCTAGAAGTATAAGCACAAGCATGCTGGATTGTCACAAGTTTTCTCATAGTAACATGTTTTACATTTGCTGCAGTTGCTTTTGAAGCCAAGAAACAGGATCCTACTCAAGAAGTTTCTCCAATTTCTTACACCATAGACTTGACAGTATCTATGTAATGTTAATGTGTTGGTAAGTATTGTCCTTTTTCCTAGGGTAGAGCATTAGCCTATGGTTTTGGTAACACTAGGTTGATATCCAGTTGTTGCTATTCCCCTCTTGACTTCCAAAGAAAGAGATAAAAACATTGCTCAACCACCAAATGATTTTGTTAATCTAATGATAATCAGTAAAAAACAAAATTTCAACAAAGGGAGTAATATACCACTCAACAACATGTCACCTTGTGTATTGAAGAAATGATATTTCCTAATGCTATACTAGTTATTTATATTTTCAATAATAAGTTTCAATGAGTTTAATTCTTTGAGTTCAGAAGAGTATTTCTTGTTTTTAGTAGCATAAAAAATCATTTCAGACACAAAATCACAATTTACAACATTTTATATTCAGTTTTAGTGTATAAACTCTCTTTTAGTGGTGCAAATTTGAAATCAACAAATCTTACCTTGATCATTGTGTTTCAAAAGGTCGTTAGGAGGATAGAATAAATATGAAGGTTGGAATAAGGAAATAGTTGCTCATTGTATTTGACTGATAATATTGTACAGCAAATATTGTTTTTATTTTTAACAAAAGTCTCAATATAAGTTAAGAGGATGAAGAGACATCAAAATTCACAACATGTTGCTCCTTAAACTCACTGTCACAGAAAGTAACTCTATCAATCTTTTACTTTGTTGTGTTCCTTCATCATTACACTGAAAATACAAATACATTACATTAGAAGATTTAGTCTGTTAAAAATGCATCCATTTCAAACATTTTTGAAACAAACATTTTTTTCTACTTTCTCTGGATCAAGTTTGAAACTCAATCATAAGCTAAAACTTTTCTAAAGAGAAATCTACTCAACTTTTGGAATAATTTCTGTTAAATAGTTGAGCCTCCTCTATGAAATAAAATGATATGCAAAATAGTTTGTTGTTTTGAGGCATAGAATATTTATGAGTAAAATTTAGTTAAGATTGCAATCTAAAAGCTACTACTTTTTTGTAAAAAATATAATACCAATAGCTAATTTCAGATTTTTTTGTCTATTCTTTTGAAATCCATCACAATCCTTCACATAACATGGATTTAAATTTTTGGGAGAAAGTCTACCATCAACAATTCATTAACAAAACCAACATTACATTTTTTTCTTGGAGAAGTAGGAAGTAGCCACAATGTTGTTTCATATACTATGAATACCAAGTTGTAATGATGGTGTGTGTATCATACCATATTAATACATGCAAGATGGAAAGTTTTGGATTGACTTTTTCAGCTTGGAGGGTAGGATATTTTACTGACTACTTCTTCCATTTTAAACTCATGTAGCAGTAGCAGTAAACTAAAATTGCTTTCTAGGCATTATCATGATGATGAATGACAGACTACCTTGAACATAGTGTGAGATGAAGTAACAAATATCGACATTGACAATAATAGTACAATGAGATTGAAATTTAAAAGACAACAAGGCTTTTATACTCAAAAGTATACATGCCAATTTATTTCACAGTTAATTATGATAATTTATGTTATCTGTGAGTAGATATCACAACAACACTCAAAAGTCATCACTTCCACAAAAGTTATTAACAAGTAGTAGAATAGTCATGATTTTATTATGGTGGTCTACATGCCCCAACAAAACAGTGAAGCCCTAAAATGACAACAACTCTATTTACTTTTTAAGTTTAATCCATTAACCCCACCCTTGTTGGTGGAACAAAAGGTAGAAGAATAGCACCAATGAACTTGTTATGGGAAGCTAGTGATATTGTTGACAGAGAAGTGATAATGTGGTCAATATGATTTGCTTGAATTGAATGGCATCCATTCTGCCTACCAACAAGATTCTGAAGGCAAATAGTATTGCTTATTAAATGCAAAAAGTGGTACCAATAGAGGGTTGGGTCAGGGTAACAACTGCTCACCAGAGAGGATATTTCTTCTAGTCTCAGTAGTCAACCAAATCAGAAGTTTAAAGAAATGACAACAAGCATAAACTGCAGATTGTAACATGGATATAAAGTTAAGTACCACCCCCTTTCAGTTATACATACTTCATTACTGTCTTGTTAATTACATACAGCATTGTTATCATTATTAACCTTTACAAGCTTTGTGTTGGGCAAGCTTTCATGTGCTAAAACAGAACCTTTCTTGAGAAAACTCACTACAGCAAGAAACACAACAAAAGTCAGTCAAAAATCTCACACCAGGTAAATGAAATGATGTTGTCATTATTATGTGTCATTTTTCATTTATCATTTGTCATACATTGTGGCAGTTAGCATTTTTGCATCTTATGTATTACTTCATGTTCTTCTTGCTCCTTAATTTTGCTGCTATTTTTGCACTATTTAGTTGCATTCAAGATTGCCTGATATAATTAGATGTATGTGTGTGGTTCCAAGAGAAATATTATTGTTATTTTGTATGCATTTGGGGTTAGATGATGTTATGTAATGTTGTATTATGTTGTATTTCATTATGAAAGATGAAATAAGTAAAATTACAGTTGTGACATTTTATTTACATAAAAAATACTAATTGATGTTGTTTATTTATTTGTATTGTTCAGTTTCAAATGCAATATTACTATTACCAATTTTGTTGGAGCTGATTACCATTGTTGGTTTATTTCAATTTCTTGGTTGCATTCAATATCAGATACACATCTTTTCTGATTTTTTTATTGACATTCAGCTAGCTATGTGACAAAAATCAAGCCAATGGTTGATGGGGGCCTTTTCCAAGTATTTTTTCTTATTGAATACACCAGGTACACATGCTCTCTGGTAATTTTTGATAGGTTCTGCTATACAATAGTCCAGTTAATGATCATTGCTGGTCACTGGTTCTTTATGAGTGTTTGGTTGCATTTACACATCCCATCTGGTTTTTCCATGATATTCAGCTATTCTTTGGTTTCAGGAGATAAGTGTTTGGTGGTATTTAATTTTGATAACATGTTTCTTGTACCAGTATTTTTTACAAAAATTGATTGATTTTAAGATTTTTCTGTTCTATGGTACAATTTCTTTATCACTTATTGTGTCTATGACTTTTTACTGGTATGACATTTATTCTTATCAAAAAACATACTAGATTTACCAATAATTTCAAAACTTGACACTGTCTTCATTGAAAGAGTGAAACAATTTTAAAGACTGTCAGAAATTACACTATTGAATGTTACTGATAAGTTTAAACACTTCTTTAGTATGATACATGGTAATAAAATGAAAGTAATAGTGATAACAATGAGGATATTTCATTACATATAATCACAACATTGAAAATGAATGTTACTATTAAAAATGATATACAAGTGGTTTTGAGACCTCTGATATTAGGACAAAATATACCTCTCTTACAGTAAGGATCAGTAACAACTTTTTTGAGTTTTTCTTATGAGAAAGTACACATATCTGGTTTGTCATGTTTTTATTACTTTCGAAATGTGTATGGTATGTAAGTGATCCCGTAAGGATAAAATAATTAGATGAAATGTGTAAAGAATTACAAAAATAATTGCAAGCTTGACTCAGAACAAATTATTCAGTCACACTTTTCTGTTCTCTTGCTCACACATGTACCAAAGCAAAAAAGGTGTGATTGAAAAATTGTCTTGAGTCAACAGAACCTTTATCTATAAAACAAAGGTATGACAATTTAGCTCCCCATATAGTTGCATAATTCTTGTATAAGAAAAGTATGCTCTAAATAATCTGTCATCATTTTAGTGGTCTGATACTGTTTGTTAATTTAAAATCATTCCACTCACTATTGTTGACATCAAATGCAGAAACTAAGTAATAGACACCATTCAAAACTCTTAATATTTGTATATTGTTGACTTGTTATAATTTCTTGCTAGCAACTATATAATTTAGCACAGGCAAGAATAAGAAGTCCCAGACTATAAAAGTATCATATTTGGAGTCTTTTGTGTGGTCACAATACCTGTTGGTCTCTAGCTAATTTCTGAAAGATGCAAAAATTGTGCATTTTGTACAAAAACAAACAAACTTTGTATAAAATTATGCAAAATTATGCTATATCATGCAATTTTCTAAAGTAAGCAATTGCATTTCAAAAATAAAATTTGGTGATATGTTTTGCTAAGTGATAAGTGTTATTATGGCATAAATTATACTTAACCGGTGTATTTTGCTGTAAACACCATGACTCTGGGATGGTCCAATCAAAAGATGTAATAACTTACACAAAGTTCACAACATCAAACAAACACACAACACATTCAAAATATAGTTTCAAAGGGCACAACACACATTGCAAGCTCTATCAGACATGGTAAGCATACAGCTACTAATCTACCTATTAAAAAACTGATCTGATTCAGTACCAATTTTATATAGAAATTTGAGTCAAAAAGGGGTTGTGTTTGTGTAAAAAGTCGAAATAGTAATCCACCATCACAGTTTCTTCCAAAGCTATTTAATATTATTGAATAAAAGTGAAACTTAGTAATAATCCATATTTCAATTTTTATTTTAGTTTCTCAAATCTTGAATTACAGTAATAGTTTACTTTTTCTTCTTGTGTGAGTAGTACTTTGAATTGTTGTGGCATATTTAATAAGGTCATTTTGTTGTTCATAAGCTCAATTTAGGTCAGAGGTTCATGTACTTAGCAAATTCACTTCTTATTTTGTTTTTGATGCTGACACTAATAAAATCTAAATATTGATAACAGAAAACACATATTCACTGTGTAAAAATGTTAAAAAGGACTTCCTTTTCATCTTCCAGTTCTTGCACTTGCATCTAGGCCAAGTATTAGAGGAAAATATTACATTACAACATTATTGATATGTAGAAGAATTATCATTTTTTTAGCATTATTACTCATACTAGTGTATGTTAATTTATTTTTTTACCTAGAAGAACTTGGCCTTGAACTTGATGTCCATTCTTGTCTCATTTGAAAATATGACACAATGCAGAAGAGGTGATATCATGATATCATAGCTTTGCTCTGAAATTGCATCATTTTTGGTAGGTTCTGGAAATCTGTACTTGAGAATCTGTTCATGGGAATGATATGGCAGTAAGTTGCTGGCAATACTATCATAATTCAAAGATATTTTGATACCACAGCAGATAAGACACTTTAATATTTTTAATCTAAACTAGGAATTGAAACTCAGATTCCTGAGTTTGTACATTGGGTTTTTTGACAAAATTCCATATCATTGATGTATGACATCCTATGGGGTGTCTTCATGGCTTCACCACCTAAATAGTGGAAAAAATGGCACCATAGCCATGGTGGTGACAAAATCATAGGTGTTGCAGCTTCCACTTCCTACCCAATAGACATCAAGCATGGACTGCATCAAAAATACCATGTGCTTGGTATAGTTGGATATGGTTGGCATCTTGTTTGTTTTTAATGCCATGACCAGGCAACAGCAGCAGCAGGCGGGGATCAGCAGTGGTGCTGTAAATGAATAACACTAGGTTCAATGTAGTTGTTAAGGGCACAGAGCCCATAGAAAGTCAATAAGATTGACAACTATGTGTTGCAATCTTATCAAATTGACAATTAAGATGTTTGTTTCTGAGATTGCTTTTTCCATGGTGGAGATGTCCATCAACCAATCCCATGATGGGAGAGCCATCAGACATCACCCATAGAGCCAGCAATAGGAGATGGTACTAAAAGATCATCAATTTTTGTGGGACAAAAAGAGCCATCAATCAATCTTACATGGGACAGAGGGAGTAAAAATAGTTTTTTACCTCAATATTGGCTCAATAGAAGGAGTATGTGCTTACAGATATTTACTGTAATTATCATAGAATATGTTGGTGTCAAACTGAAATGCTGGTTCATTCTAAAGGATGGCTTGAAAATGTTAGTGCCTTACAAACTCCTCAAATGTCTAATCATTTTTTGTTTAGTTTTTTAGAACATCAGCACCTTCCTTTTTTAGTACCATACAATATGCATCTTAGGTAGGTAGATATTTATGATAGATAGGACTCCAGCAAGTGTTAAGTGATTTAGCTCAAATATGTTTGAATATGTCAGTGTTTTGAAAACATTGCACATTTTCAGACCTTTCTTGAAAATTCCATTGCAAAATTTTACTGAATATTGGTAACAACATATTCTAAGGAATTTATTTTACTTACTTATCTCATGCATAATTGGCTTGATAACCATACAGGTGAAAGTTACATAGATAATTTTTATAAGTTGAGATGATAATCACATGTGTGGAGTATGGAGTACTATATAAAGTATTACTAGTATAGTAAAAAAATCAATATTATTTGGTGACAATAATTATTTTATATATAATGGTAAGAACGAGAAAGATGAGTTTTAAGGTTTTCCATTGAAAGCAAAACAATAAACAACATTTCAATTACCAACATGCTATTGTGTCATATCTGCACCAGCAACAGTTGCTTCAACTGGAAATACTGTATACTGTTGTTGTCTATAACTCACACAAAACAAAAAAAGTGCACTCACTATGACCCTAAAATTAAAAGAAACCTCTTTGCTAATCTCATAATGAACCTTAATGCAATTTTGGGATTCTTTGTCAGCTCTTTTTCTGCATTTGTAGGCCATGTTTAACATTTGGAGATATCTTTATGTGTATGTCTCTATTTACTCTACTCTCTACTCTTTCTAAGTTTTTTGTGAGAAAAATATTTTGAATCTGGCTATATATTTTTTCTTTGTTTACTGTATCTATAACCAAAAGTTTTTAGTCAAAATCAATATGTACACTAGAAAGTTCAAACTATTCAATAAAGTTCAGTTCTAATAATTTTGAAGTCATTGCTAGTCTATGGTGACTTCATTTTTTTAGTTTTGAATGAGATTGACTACACACTAACCATTCTTTAACACAATTCATGAACATAAATAATTACATATGTATCATAGCTTCAATACATAAATAAATAAACTAACTTCCTTCTAGATGCAGAAGAAGCATCAATGTTTTGAATGTGCTTGTAAGTTCATTTTGACATTTTTAGAGAAAATTGTACATGTTGCATTGACATCAAAATTATGTTATACATTGCTGACATTGGTTTCAAAAATTGAAACAAACTAGTGTCAATTCTCTTTCAAGAGTTGAGTATAAATTTATATTAACAAAGTTTTGACAATAATTAATATTTTGAAAAATAGCAATAGTATTGGCTCAAGAAGCAGTAACATAATTAAATAGATCTCATCATTGTAATGAAAAATTGGAAATATTCAAATATCTGAATAAGTCTCAAATTTTATGTTATGAAGTGAATGAGTGTAGATGCATCATGTTTTGGATATTTCTATTAAATTTGAAGGAAAATATGTGCAAGCACTAGAATATGTGGGGTAATTAGGGATCAATAACCCCTATGTTAATCAATTTGCTCTATAATCTATTGATCTTAGTAGTTGTAATAAACTTTTTATTTATCTTCCACTTTATTCTCAATGTTTTATCACATGGCCCACTGCTGTGCATATATAGTTCTTCTTCAAAGACATAATATAGTAGATTTATTGGAGATTCTTAAGATATCTCTGTCTGTTTCTATTCAGAAATACTGTTTCATATAGCCTTTTTTATTTACCTTTGTATTTTGCTTTGAGTTTTCTTTGTTTTTTATTTGTGGGTTCCTTTGTAAGCTCCTTTGTAGTTTCCTTTGTTGTAGGTTCCTTTGTAGGTTCCTCTGTATGTTCCTTTTTTGTAAGATCCTTTGTATGTTCCTTTGTTGGTGCCTTTTTAAGCTCCTTTCTAAGCTCCTTTGTAGGCTCCATTGTTTGTAGGTTTCTTTGTAGGTTTCTCTTTTTTATTTTTATGTTCCTTTGTGTATTCCTTTGTGTATTCCTTTGCATATTCCTTTGTCCTTTGTATGTTCCTTTGTATGTTCCTTTGTAGAAGTCTATATTGAAACATAATAAAAGTAAAAAATTATTTAACCCTTAATCATTCTTCACAAACATATTATGTATAATAATATATATATTCAATATATATATATATATATATGATATGCGTCAACCATTAAGGTGCTATTTAATACCAAACTTCTCTGTAAATAAAAATGGACTTCTACACATCATTGGAAAGCTATTTCAAAAGGCTTTTTCAATGTTGTGTTGTATCATTAATCATCAAGTGGCTACTATAAAAAAATATGATTATTCAAAGTTACCAATCTGTTTAGTTGAAGGGTTCTTTGACAAAAAAATCATTGTTACCTTCCAATAATGAAGGAATAGTAATCCACTTCTCTCTTTAGTAAAAGATGTATTGACAATAACCAGTTGAATGGGTCTCAAAACAGTAATAATTGAAAGATGCAAAGGTAGAATCTTTTTTCATAAAATCAACCAGTAATACCTTTAAATTGGATTGAATTATTTGTATGATTTTCATATAAAAATAACAAAATTGCATCATTTAGAATGAAAATAAAAAACATTTTTTTACAGTAGTGACATCATAAAAAGATCCTTCTCTTCCATCATGAGTCAAAAAATGTGTTTTGGGGCTTTGTGAGAAAGATGTATGGACAGACAAAGAAAACTGTGCCTAATTGGACAGCAACTGTCTTGTATACATAATATGTATATATTCACTTGTAGTTTCCTTTGTCTTTGTGGGCTCTTTGTAAGCTTCTTTGTAGGCTTCTTTGTAGGCTCCTTTGTAGGATAATTTGAAGTTTCACTACAAGAATCCTCTGTGGAGGCCTTGAAATGTTTTTGTAGAATACTCTGCAGGTTTCTTTGTAGGTTCTGTTGCAGTAGTTTTTCATGTTTAACTATGCTTTTTCTTAAGACACATAGCAGACAATTTTTTCAGGATTCTGTGACCCCAATTGGTAGTGAAAGTGTACTTGTCTTTTGAACTTTTCACACTTAACTTTTTGAAAGATATTTTTGTTCAATTTGTTTTCATGTTATATCTTAGTCTTTTTTGTTGCAGCCTGTTTGCACCTTTGATGTTCTTGTTTGTGTTTCAGTTCTTATTTTTAAAAATGTATACAGAATAAGATGTGATCCAAGAAGGATATAGAAATATAATGGTCTGACTGAACAATTACTCATATTTTTGAAAACAAACCCATTCTGTTCTCTAAATTTTGTCAACATTAATATTAAACTTAAAAAATGACACAATTTATTTTTTCAGCAACTGACTTTTTTCAAAAGTAAGTAGGGAAGTTTTTGTAGTGTGGGTCATGTTGTTTGAATCTTTGGTTGGATCATTTTTAGGTTTCTTCAGAACTTTCTTAAGATTATTCATTACCCTGGATTGAAACAGTAATATATTTAACATGAATCAATTATTATGATTATCATTTTCTAATATTATTTAAAAAATTTCAGGTACTTGTGGTAGATTTGGTTCTTTCAAAAGAGTATTTCAATATAATAATATTAAATATTCCAGTATAATAGAATATTTAGTTCTATCCACCAGAAAAAAGCTTGACAAATTGATCAAAAAATTGTTGTATTTTTAATTATACATTTCTATGAAGCAATTAAAGTACAGCTTTGATTAATAATTAGTTTGTCTTTGTTTTTAATTATTTTTTGTTTGATCTGTTATTGTTACGAATTGCTAGTGACACTTCAACATTTGTATTAAATCATGGAAAGTTGATTCCTGGCTTGTCACCAAATATTTGTGTTTCAATATTGCATTTTTGTTCAACACAGATCTTGCTCTAAGTGGTGAACTGAAACAAATATTAAGGTCAAAAACTAGTTCAATGCACTTTCAAAATAGTCATTTCTCTCAAATATATATGTTTATAATATTTTTATAAATTTGAAAATTCTTTACCCCATAATTTTTTACAAAACATCTCAACTGTTTAATTTAAGGAAATATATGTTCTTATTGTTTGGATGGCAAATAATTAATATTAACAGTAATACCTACAACTCTGAAAAATTCAGGATTAGTCAAATGTTACCTATACCATACTATTTAATTTGAAGGGATTACAAATTTTGAGAAGTCCATACTGCTGAATACCAATTTGGAACACACTGCAAATAATTTTCACATGAAGCCAACAAAATGGAATTGCAAGACAAATGTCTTTTCAAGGGCAGCATTCAGCCATCATCTGAGCCTGGGAAAGGATACATTGTGAAAGTCATTAACTGAATAGTTTTAGTATCTCTTTTTGTTTGTCACAAACAATACCAACTCAATACATCAGACAAAGACTTCATCCAACACTGCAAAATATCAAATGAATCATTGCACAGAGGACCAGTGGAAGTGTGTGTCCCTGGCAGCTGATGCTCCTCCCATTGTGCAGCAGTTGTGGAAAAGTGTAAAGGACATTATGGATTTTTCTGTCAAATTAATGTGACCTCTTCTAACAATGGTTGGTATGGATGCAAATGGAGTCTTTCCTCTTTGCAACAATTTTTCATCACCATTGGAACTCGTGAATCATTTTTTTGGATCAAACATAATACATTCAGCTACAATGGATCCAATGGCAGAGGGTAAGAAGATGATGAGCCTGACAATACAAAAAATGAAGTGGTCTCCCGTGAGGCAAAATCAGATTGTATCTACTGTTTTGCAAGAGTTATTGTCAAAGAAAAAAGAGATGAAGAGCTGGATGAATGCACTGCTGCCACAATTGATGGAAGTAATCACAAATATGACAAGACTGTTGAAGCAATGCTGAGTAGGGAAGATGGTGCTGAAAACAATGCCCTATTGCATGAAAATTGAAATCATCATGTGAGTGCAACACTGCGTCAAAATTATTTGAAACTGTCATTCCTGCTAGCAAGTTGCTGGATGAACAATATGATGAAGTTGAGTGATCGATTTCATTTCAGCTCAAGTTGAAATCTTTGCAGAAAAGGTTGTGTTCAAAACCAAAGACTCTTGGCAGAAATGACACAGAAGGTACTAACTTGGAGGGAGGAGAGTATTTCATTGAGAAGGGAACGGTTGTTAGAGTGGACATAGTTTGGGGAAGTGGCAAGTACAGAGCTGAGATGAGCTGCAACTACAATTCTTGGAGTTTATACCAAATTGTACAGCAAATGGTTCTTGACATTGAATAAGCAAAAGTGGAGTAAGAGAGTGAAGGCAGAACAGTCCAAAAAGTAATGACTTGCAGTTAGAATGGTCGGTAAAGGTTTGTTTAATGATTATGAGAATATTTCAGTTGCTGTCAATACCTACAGCTTGAAGGAAGTATTCAGAGTAATTGGAGTTGATTTGATTACCAGTGTTGCTGGAAAGGAAAATTATTTGTAATCTTTTACTCTTTTTGTAATTGAGATCCAATATTCAATCAAAATAAACACTGTTAAAATGCACATGACTTTTTAGGGTATACAATTTATACCAAGTCTACAACTCACCACGTGAAAAGCCACCGCCATTGTGCCTCACTCATTCGACATTCCACCTGTTAATGAACTGATATCCTTCTTTTACCCCTCCTCTCATCCCACACTTGTTGTCGAAGGCGCCTTATTATCAAAAGCACTGCCACCTGCCACCGACCATGAAGATCCCAATACTGCTGGCCACACTCTACGCACTGCTCACAACCAACAGTCCATCTTTCGCAAAAGAAGACAGCAATGGCAGCAGCAACAACGATGATGAGATTCTCCTAAGATGGTCGTCCACCGGAGGCGGATGGCGATCCCATTTTGCTTGCGTCGGTTTTGCCAACCTTTTCGCTCACATCCCGTTATTAACCAACACCAACAGTTTCAAGAATGATGCAGGTCATCAAAGTAAAAATGGAACTGTCCTCTCTCAAATGTCAGCCATCAGCACAACCTCAGGTGCATCATGGCTTTCGACTCAGTTGTTTTATTCTGAACAATTCTACAATCGGGTAGTGTTGGCAGGAAGTTCCGATGAACTGTATGATTTTGTATTGGAGTGGATGGATTCTTATTACAACATGTCGATAGATATTATAAACGATTACGAAGCAAAATACAATAATTCGAATTCTTCAGAAATGTTGGATATCACCGGAATATGTAACTTGGAAGGCATAGCCAATATGGGCGGAGTAAGCGATATGGTATTCACTCAAATCATGGTTGACGTTTGTCAAACTCTCATATCTTTGGATGGAGATTGGGCCCTCTTTGTGGATAAAATGTTAGTCTCGGCAGCTCAGTCCTACGGGGATAACGAATTCAACAATGATTTGATGGCTGGGAAGGATAACAGGGTTGAGCCTTTGCGGCATGTGGATCTTTTGATTCAGAGTTCTTTGGCGCCGAATTCGAGGGTACGTGTATCGAGTGCTGGTGATGATAATAATCGTAGCAGTGGGGTGCTAATGGAGAAAGAAGTCAGCGAGATAGATGAAGATTTGGCTGTGTATCTTGGACCAACGAAAATTGATCGCCTATACAGCGTTGTCCAGGCAGCTGCCTATGTTGTCAACTCATCGGGGACTTTCCACAGATATTCGTCTTATTCTAGGGAAGGTGATTTTAGAATCCATGCTGCAGAAACTCCAACTGAACACTCCTTTGATGATTGGGAGCCTTTTCATCTTTACCCTGCTTTATCTGGTACAGTTCAAATTCCGGCCGATGAAGTGTTAGGATACAAAAGCAATGTCAGTCTCTCGAGCAATAACAATTCCAGCACCCTTTCGCCAGCATTTGGTGGTGGAGACTCATCTGTCATTCAAATTGCCTCCATTTCTTCAGCTGCAGCAGCTGCAGGTTCTCCTTTGATCCCATCCATTTTTACTCAAGGGTTTTCCAAGATAAGGTTTATCGTCATGAACGAAGAATATGATGGCAACGAAGCTGGTGAGAGTGATTCGAACGTGGATGCGGATGCAGGATTAGATGCTGATAGTGATGGCTTGGACAACGATTTGAATAAGGGTGTTGGTGATCGGAGTATTAAAGATGGCGAACGGATAAATCCTAAACTACGATTCTTCGATAGTCAGGTGGATCGACTTTACAATCAAAGTCTTTTTGACAAATTTGCAGTTTGCAACCAATGGCCTCAGTCTTGCCGTAGCAGTGATGGGATGTTTTTGGATGGAGCTTTTACCGATAATCCAGCTCTTGCCATAAATGTGGGCCAATACCACATCTCTGGAGGAGATTTGAACAAAACCATGAAAGTGATTTTGACCAACACCAATTTTGCCTTTGAATCAGACTATCAATACACTCAAATTTTAGAATATTTTGAAAGTCCAATCAATGAAGGAGTTGAACCCGGAGGTTTCTTATGGCCCGAGACCATGTATGTTCCTTATCATTCGCCTCAGCTGTTTCAAGAGTGGATGGACACCGACACGTTGGGTGATCTCATAGTGGATATGGAAGGGTCGAGTATGCAGACAGCAATCTTGAAGGGAACTACAGTTGACAATCCTAATTTTGGAGTTAGAGCAGGTCAACAGGTGGAGATTTTGTTGATCAATCTCAACGAACCTATTACTACATTTGTTTTTACTCCCGAAGTAATCGAATACTTCACTGTGCCTTTGGCGAATATGACGAGGAATATTGCGGAAAATAAGGAGCTTGCAAGGAGGATATCTGATTTTGTTGGGGCGATTCCACCTGATGAATCTGAGGGCAGCGTCACTTCTACTACCAACGACCCCGAATCAGTAGATGATGCTGACGACAATGTCGTAGATTCCTTGTCCTCTTCGAACTCTGGAGTTTCAATTTCGAACGAGCGTAGAATGTCGTTGGTGAAGTTTGCACTGTTGGTTACTTTGATTCTTGACACTGTGGTGTGAGGCTTGGTGATGTTTTAATAGTTGATACTTTGCTTATGTCTCGGCACTCTGCGAGACGTCTCACATGTCTTTTTCGGGTTATTTTGTCTCATTATTGTAGTCTATGCTAGAGTTTTATCTTTTAAGCTTTAGCTTTGCCCTGAATCAATTTCTTTGATATCTTAAAAGATTTCAATTTGTTTCTATGGCATTTGTCTAGATAGCACAAAACTTTATTACGTGGTATCTACTCCTATCTCTAGTTGACCTTCAACAAAAACTTCTGAACACACTAGCAGAGAAAGCAAAATCAGAACCTGCTTTGAAAGTGATCAATTGTTTTCAAATGGAACAAACCCCGACTACAAGAACTCTAGGTGCTTATAAGCTGGTTCCCTAAAAAATTGATCGATATTACTTTACGTCATTAAGGCTGGCCAAATACATAAGAATCTCCACATGCACGCATTATGAAATGCTGAATAAATGTCACCCCCATATCTGCAGAAAACTGTTAAGACTTTCCCAGCTGCTTCTTAAGCTCTTCGTTTTCATTCCTCAACTTCTGCATTTGCTTGATCATGGTTGCACTATCTTTGATCAGCTGTTGAATCTGCTCATCACGTTGAGCGATTGATTTAGACTGGTCTTTAGGTGATTTCTCTTTCCCTTTCATCTCCTCATTTTCTTTTTTCAGTTTATGATTCTTTTTCTTGTATTGTTCCAACTTATTAGTTTGTTTTTCAATGATCTCTTCGCAAAACTTGATGCGTTCCTTGAGATCTGCAATGCAACCTTCCTTGTCTTCAGCCTCAGAGTCGTCTTCATTGCTCACTGGGTTCAACGCAGAGTCGTCTACACTTTCGTTTCGGCCACTTGATTTGGAACTGCACTTGTCTGGAATTGGTGAATCCGTTACATCCACCACATCATCATCCCCTTCATCATTCGCATTTTCAAATACAGTGGTCTCATTTGCACTGGATTTATTAGGAGCTGACTTGGCACGTGGTGCTTTGTATTCACTTTCACGATAGGATTTTGGTGATTGTTTTGCACGTTTAGGCCTTTCGATGCTGCCGTTGCTTACAACAGATCGGAAGNCCGTTGCTTACAACTTCATCTGTCTTACTCCCTGCACTCTTTCTCTTCTTGCTCGGCGTTTTTTGCGGGCTGCCAACAGGGTCAGCGCTTGTAGCCACGCCCTGTGCCTTCGGGTTTTCAATATGAATGCCCGAATCATGAATGAAACCTGTTGGATACACTAGGCCATTTGGGTTCGCAGAAGCCGCGGCGTGGGGAGCAAAAGATGACACCATTTGCTGGTTTGGATAGGCTGGGGCGATCGGACCAACTTGAGCCATTGAAGCAACGGGAGCCAATGGAGCAACTGGAGCCATGGGATGGACGGGCTGAACTGGCGGATTGATCATGTTGGATTGAACAGCAGAAGGAGTGTTGGAAGGTGGTGTCTGTCTTTTTCCATAAGACGGATTGTTGGAAAGTAAACGGAAACGGGTGTCTGGTCCAACAAGTTCCATCATTGTTTTCCAGTCTACACGAATATTTTTCTTGGCCCACTGACTGAATTCAAGGTCGAATGTTGTCAGCTTTGAGTGGTCACAGGACTTCAGTTCATTCGAGTGAGCGTTTCTCCTCTTTAATGCCTCAACTTCAGATCCAAACTTGGCAATCTCGCGAGTGAGGATTGTCTTTTTGTCGTCAAACTTCCTAAGGTGAAAGGTGTAATAAACGTTTGTAATAGCCCCAACCCACTTGTAAAGATTTTCCTTGTGGATTTCTCCGCACTCTTCCTCCCCAAAGGCAACTTCCTGCTTGGTGGGATTAAGAGGAAGGCGCCCTTCAATGTCATCAATGATGATAGTGAGACCAGAACAGAATGTTGTCCCGCCAGCAGAAAGTCCT
>JALLOT010000883.1:4454-17232 GCA_036939595.1 Thalassiosira livingstoniorum
GCTGTCCCAGGCACATAATGCACTTGCAAACAAGGTGGAGCAGGGGAACCAAACCAAGTCAGGTTGGAGCATGTGACCATGTCAGTTATTTTCAAACTTTTTGTTCATCTATTTTTATTTTCATTGTCATGATACTATTCTTTGTATGAATATTAATATCACATCAAACAATCACTTCAAACAGGGCATTTGGTGCAGCAAAAGATCATTTTGGGGGGAGTTTGAACATTATGAGTTTTTAGTTTGGTGTTTCTAAAATATTCTGCATTTGGATCTGGTTGTACTTTTTTGTTGCTGCTGTTTTTGGTAATGGTCAGAGCAAATCTGCATTCCCTCTGGTAATGGCACATGTGTTTCCAGTGCAGTAGATGACATTGCAAGCATACCAAAGGTCATAGCATCTAAAAGAGGTGTTGGCTACAGACTACACCCAACTATTTATTGTTTGAAGTGCTGCTTGGGTATCCTGACATTTTCAAGTGTTGCAGCAGATGGTTATACTGGAGATTCAGTGGAGTGGATTGTGGAGTAAGCTCTCACGCCTTTTTCTTTTGTTGAAACCAACTTAATACTAATGATAGTTCTTTTGTTTATGTTGTCATTGATAGAGTTTTAGGGTATGAACTGAAAGATTTGATGTTGTTGACATGTTTGTTTTTGGCAAATATTCTAAGCTACAAAGGTTAAAGTATCACATGCTATCAAAGGGTTANNNNTGGGGGAACAACATCATCTCTTTCCCCATTTGTTTATTGAGTTACAACATTGGGATTTTTTTGTTTCTACCCTTTTATTTTGTTGTAGTTGATTTATGACTGACTCCAGTGTTGTGTCAAATAGTTTACAGGTATGAAGACACACTTTATCACCTTTATCAGACAAGCAGGGAGAACCCTTATGGTGAAAGATGGTGTTGAATCTAACACAAGAGTAGGACTAGGAACTCCATTGTCTAGAAGTTTTAGACATAATAAAACCTAGACATTAAATTAAAAGTGAGATCTACTGTGGCCTATCTGCCACCTCATGCCTATGTACAATACTACGTACCCTACTTAAGGTAGATAGCTTCCTCCTGTATCACTGATTTTTATTGGGCTGAGTTTGGCATCTAGTGATGTCCCCTGATAGATGGGGTTAAAAGTTTCAAATGCATTGGTTTTGTGGTGATTTTTATTTTCATTCTTCTTTCTTTATGCTCTGATTAAAAAGGATTGGCATATTCTATTCTCTTCTTTCCTTTTGGCACTTTTTTGAACTTAGCTGAAACCATGAAACTATCAAACTTAAACCAATCCAAAGCAATTTTTTTGGGAATGATCATGCATCCGTAGTAATTATTTTCACTAATATTCTTAAATTCATTTCATCAAGAATACTGCAACCACTTCTTGTGTAGATTTCACTGTTAAATTTCCATTTGAATTGAACTTTTCCACCATGCCTATGTGAGCTAATTCACAAACATTTTTAATTTCAATATTAGTTTGAAATGAATACATGACAGCATCCATGCATCTTTCATATTTTTTTCAAGTGGGTACCAGTACTCATAGTTATGATGGTGGTACTTGGTGCCAATACCAAGATAATGGGTCATATTTCCTTTAAATGACCTATAATGACTATGACTGATGTCCATTTCATGACCAAAATGTATCAAAACAACATAAATGCAACCTTGATTCATTTTAATTACCAAAAAACCACCACACTTTGCTTTCTATTTAATTTTACAAGTATTTTTGCCTTGTTAATTTTTGTGAAACTAGTGATTGAGTCAAATGAAGCTGAAAATTCACCAACTCAGAGCTCATCACTGAGTTGGATTTTTTTCCATAAAAAATCAGGATCCAATATTCCACCATAGGTAAGCATTTTTAACCCTTTGGTATGTGTTTTTACCATTTTGCAATTTCGACAAAATGTTCCAGCCACCCTCTAGTGGTAGTTTGTTGGTTGGTTCAGCCTTAACAATGAGAAACAGTGTCGATAACAGTGTTGGCGGACCATTTTCAGCATAACAGAGAGAGTGTGTCATGCGGAGTTGCACTTCCACCAATGACCTAAACACTTATTGGGCTTTTGGGTTTGAAGCCCCTGGGTTTGGAGATCAAATCAAGAGCAAAAACCCATCATCTTTATGTTGAATTTTGTTGCAATTGGAAAGTTTGTTGAATTTAGGGTGGGATCAAGAGCTGGCTGATTATGTTTTGATGGAATGTGCTGAAAAGTTAAATCCTTTTTTCATTTGATGCATGGCAAAATGCACAGACGCTTTCTTGTCCCTTGGCTCGAAAAATATTTTTTGATGGGAATCTGATTGCTCCTACTACTTCCTTACATAAATACATAAATAGTTGGATGAGATGTCAAATTTTGTGTTTTAAGTGAACAAAAGAGAAAGGTAATACTGCCCTCGCTGGAAGAAAACAATGCCCGTGCAACAAGATGAGAAAGATTCTTTTATGATGGGAAGAAATTGTTTGGATATTGTTGGTTACTACCATACCAACACTAATCACTGAAGAACAAATGCAAAATTTGCAACGAATCCATCGATCCAAAAGTAATGCCACGCCGAGTTTGATTTTCTGAGTTCTTCAAACAATCAAATATTGAAGCAAAGAGTTCAAAGTGTTTAGAATTGAGATAATTATATTTGTAATTCAAAGGTGCATCTATCAACTAAGAGCTCTTAAAGTGGTTTCAATCACCACCACACATTTACTTCCACAATCGTTGCAAACTCATGTTAGACTCTCCCTCCTTCTTCATCACCTTGCTCACGGCCATTTCAAAGTCCTCCTGTGTGACATGTACTCGTCTCTCTCTCAAGGCAAACATTCCTGCCTCAGTGCACACAGCCTTACACTCAGCACCACTTGCGTTTACCATTTTTTCTGCGATAGTGTGTAAATCAATATTCCTCAATAAATTCATTTTACTCGAGTGAATTTTCATGATGGCCATTCGATTCTCTGCATTTGGATTAGGGAATTCAATTTTACGATCAATACGGCCAGGACGCAACAAAGCTTGATCCAAAATATCGATACGATTTGTCGCCATGATGACCTTAATATTCTGTGCCGGTTCAAACCCATCTAGCTGATTCAGCAACTCCAACATTGTACGCTGCACCTCCGAGTCCCCTCCCCCAGAACCTCCACCACCACCTCTCGACTGACCGATGGAATCAATCTCATCCATGAAAATAATACTAGGCGCTGCTTCACGAGCCATCACGAACAACTCACGAACCATACGGGAACCTTCACCGATGTACTTTTGCACCAATTCAGCTCCACTGACACGAATGAAGGTACAATCGGTGTGATGGGCGACAGCACGAGCCAGAAGCGTTTTACCAGTTCCTGGTGGCCCGTACAACAAAACACCCTTGGGTTGGGCAACGCCCAAACTCTCAAATAGTTCGGGGTGTTTGATAGGAAGTTCGATCACTTCCTTGATTTCCATAACCTGCTTCTCCAAGCCTCCAATCATATCGTAAGTTGAATCTGGAACTGCCTCGACCTTCATCAGAGACACCAGAGGATCTACTTTGGTAGGCAAAATCTTATGAAGCGAGTAAGAATCATTCCTCAACGCCACGCGAGTATTGGGCTTTAAGTCATTGATGTCGATGTCTTTTTCAATGTCAACGACGTACTTTCCCTCCGGATTAATTTTTACAAGAACTTTCTTTTGACCCATTTGTTTGATGACTTCGCCGACATAGCTCCCTGGTTCTTGGAGGTGGTGGAGTTCCTCGCGGAGCATGCGGACTTTGGCGTTGAGTTCATTGCGGCGGGCTTTGAGACGTTGAAGATCTGATGTTCGTTCTTGGATCGTCTGAGCAGGGTATGGACAACACCATTGCTTAATACGATGCAAGACAGACGTAAAGGGCGAAAGGGTGATAGCCTGAAGAAAGGACGCACGAACTTACCACATTGAGCTCTCCAATTTTTGAAGAATAGTATTTGTCCATTCCGGACCCACCTCCTTGCATTGTTGCTGCTGATGCCATGTTTCCTATTCAATCTCTATTTGGATGCTAGTTGTCAATTTCTAGAACAAAAAGTACCTTAAAGAGAGAATTCAACGTTGAAAGGCGCTTTTTCTTTTTATGATATTCCTATTTCGTTATCATGGCCATGGTCGCTCGGGGCCTCTCGCATCAGCGCCCACCCCCACAGCTCCTCACAGCTCGCTTGCATCCCACCAGGAAATAAAAATTCGGACCAGTTCAGCGTGAATCGGCAAATTTTGTACCAATTCCTATGCGGAAACAGAAATAATAGAGACTGGATGGATTGATGAAGTACTAAGTGCTGGGCGATGGGCGATGGGCGGGAGTGCACAAAAACAATTCAGAAAAAGCACAAGGACAGCACAAGGACAGATAATATTATGGTGACAAAATACTTGAAATGATTTCAATTGATAAAGGTAATAGTGGTAATAACCGTCCCACAGGAGTTCAGTTCTATTTTTTTCTTAACCCCTCATTTCTGACCATGGCAGGAGTCTCAAATGAGGGGTTTGACATCTGACCTCATGTTTGGTGCAGTAATAACTATACATGCCTCACTAAGCAGGGATAACCTCATTTGTCACGAATGTCATCTATCAAGCTCCTTTTTTTGCTGTTTCATTATCGATCCCAGACACTCCTTCCACCTTCCACCACCATCATTGTGAACCATCACTGCTGTAATTTCCACCATCCCTCTACAACAACACCACTGTCCAATCAATGGTGAAATCAGTCATTTCCCAAAGCAACAAAAATCAATATTGCCTACCCATTCCATATTTCTGCTGATCAGGATCTATTCAAAAACATCCATCAGCTCGCATGATGTAATATGGAAGTAAAAGCTTGATACTGGCAAATTGAGTTCAACTAAAGTGAAATTTTGTCTTGTTTCAAATAATGTGCTGATCCTAGTAAATTTAGACTAGTTTATGACTTATCATACAGTCTAAAGTAGCTGCAATACTGCTATTTGCTTCTTGATATCTATCATTTTTTGAATGGATGTAAAACACCCACTAAGTTTTGAATCTTGATGCCTCCACTAGAGAAAAACATTTGAGGCAGATACATCATTAGTTTGTTTATTTTGATATTTCAGATGCTATTTGTCATTATCATCTAGTTGTGTACTCTTTGGAAAAGAGTCTGGCTTTCATTGCAGCAATCTCTCTGTCCTCCAACTTGTTGACCAGGAGAATTGCCACCATCCTGCTTGGTGATGTTGTTTGCAAAGTTTGTCACCTCAATTTCTGTGGCATTACAAGAAGTTCAACCATTAATGACCTCCCTAGTAAGAATAGAATGCAACAAAAAAAATTTAGTCAGATTGGAAATCATATAACCATGATTTATAATGTGTGAAACATGAAACAATGAAATGTTATTTTCATGCATTTTTTACAAGCTTATAAGATTTGCCTGTTGATTCAGCATCATCAGCAGCATCTCCACTACATGAGACAAATTCTGTAGCAGCATGATACAATCATTTCTCAGTTTTGCAATTGAATTTGTCTCCACTGTTAACATCATGCACTTTCTCTATCATGGTGTATTTGTGACAGCAACCAAAAACCACATAAGCAACTCCATATTTTCCACTATTCTAACAATGAGCACCAAGATAACCAGCGCTAAACACTAAATCAAAAATTTCTCCGTTGACCTCTTTTTTCTTCCTTTCATAGTTGTTATCCTTGGACATGTGTAAGTGATATCATCATTTATCTCTTCATCATCACTGTCAGATTCTTCTTTGCCATGAATTCACTGTAACCATAATATAACTCAGCAGCAATAGTCACTACTCCTGCAAAACCAAGATTGACCATGTTGTCCAAAAACTTGATGTCACCTGAATCTTCATTATCATTGCCATTGTTAGCTTACTCATTGGTTGTTCCATTTGAATGGCTCCTGGGGCCATAATTTCCATGGTTGTAATCAAAATTGTTGTTGACAATCTCATCGTTGGAAGTGGCATCATTTACCATTTTTGGATTGGTCATAAAGAGTAAGGCAGACTCCTTTGCATGGCCAGAGTTGGCAAAAACACTGGTAACTTTAGTGCTCCAATTAGCTGGCACAAGACCCATGCTTCTCTTGGAAGCAGCTGATGCAGCATGGCATTGTTTGTATTAATTCTTATTGACAATGCAATTGTTCTCAACCTTGTCTCTCTTGCATTACATCTTCTTTGAAATCATGAGAAGTTTGGTTTCAAAACCTACATCATCATCATCTAAGTCAGCCTCCTTTATCCTACTATCTCTGAATTCTTTAGCATATTAATTCATTGCTTTATCAATGACTTCTTTCATTTTGATCCACATTTTCTTTGCCCATTAACAGTAAGAATATCCAACACCTCTAGACCTACAAATGGAAGTGACTCTTTTTTAATGTTTCTCCACTTGATCCTCTCATTTGGAATTTTTGTGCCACAATTTGACACATCCCAAAGTGTTAAAAATGATAGGAGTTTATTTTCCACAAAGCTCCTCTCCACTGTAATCACAGGGAAAGTATAAATGTCATTATTGCAATGATTTTTTTACATGTCAAATGCTAATCAAAAACAGCAAAGCAAAAGGATTAGAACCAATTATTCCCAATGAAAAACTTACAAAAGCTCCTTACAAAAAATGGTATTAATCAAAATGGGACTGATTCTGCTGGTTGAAAGAATTATGACAAATGAATGAGAAAGCTATTAGCTTTTAGTAATGAGAGTTGCAATGATGAGTTGTAATTCAGTGTGTTTGTAGTAAGTACTTGTGTGAAAGAATGATGGCTTGTTATGGCAGATGATCAAATATTCTGTCAGTTTCTGGTGTGATGGATTTGTTGCTGTGTTGAAAAATTATATGTGGCTGCACTAATCAAGGTATGCATGACAGAAATAATGGTACACTGGAATTGAAATTTTAGTTTGAGTCAGATGATTCTAGCCGAAAGAAACCAGAACATTTCTAATTAAGGCGCCATCAGATAGGAGTCTTAGAAACTCTTAACTGATAACAAAGAGCTTGGATGAGAATGTCCTAACCTGATTTAAGGGGTATTCAGCAAGGACAAGTTAGCGATTTGAATGTGGACAGTTTTTTACATTCGAAAGTGAAAACCATTTGAAAGAGCATTTGAGGAGCATTTAAGAGAGCATTTGAGAGCGAGCAAAATCAGAACAAATTTAACAAATTATTTGCTTTATTAATTTATTCTTGATTCAATTCTTACTGAACTATGATAGATTATCTTACTTTTACCTACCTGTGGCCTGTGGCTCAATGCCTTTACTGGTGCACGCTTGGCAGGTAGTTGGCCAATATGGTACGTGGTAGTATTATTTTATCTGGCCTCTCCTAGTATGGTAGAATACTTACTTACCTTTTTTAGCCTATTGTTTTTTTCAAAACCACGACCTCCCGCGCGCCGGGCGCCGGACACCAACCAGCTAGCGGAAACCGTCCCCCGCGGTCCCACGCCCCACCAACGCCCAATCTGTAAGCACACGACCAAAACCTCCAAACCATCCGCCCGATGACGATGATGTAAAAGTTGGCATCATTTTTTGAAAGAAAAGGATCGACAGCATCTAATAGCACTAATAGGTATCGGACTCGTGGTAAAAGCATCAACAAAATAAAGAGACTCACAAACTTCTGCAAATTCGTGTACAAATTGAAGTCAGACAATGCTAGCCCTCAAGAAGAAGAGAGAAGCCGAGGCAAAAGCCAAAGCAGAAGCAGAAGCTGCCGCTGCAGCTGGTGGTGGTTCCGTCCAAACCCCTTCCGACACACCGACAGCAACAGGTGAATCCTCGGGAGGGAGCAGCAGCAACAAAGTTTCCTTACTTGGCATCGGTGGGAAGAAAAAAAAGTCGGATGGTACTTCTAACGGTGGAACGAATGGAAAGAAACGTACTCCGGGGGAAATTAGAATCCAAAAAGGTTAGTTGCCCGTTGTTTTGTGCGGTGGGCATTTGGTTTAGAGGCAAGGGAGCAGCAGCTTAACTCGTCTGCACGATTGGCTTGGTCTTCTTCTAATTTTAAATCATTTTGGGGGGGGCTGTCTAGGACCGATTGCGTTTCCAAGTATTTGCTGTTGATGGAAGAACTGTCATTCGTGAAAAATCAGTCAACGAAAGCGAAGACATCCTTTGTGTCACTTTTGGTGATGTTGTTTTCCATGCGCTGCAACAGTTATCTTGTTGTGGAAAATTTAAAAATCAGAGGTCCTCGCTTTGCTTGACAGTGTGTCTTAGTCGAAGTTCCGATGGAAAGATTGGCATTCATGACAAATCGGAATAAAAGAGAAATTCTTTGTGGCGCCCTTTTGTTAACATGTTTCCCCATGCGCCGCCCATTGTTTCACCAAATTGTCCATTTGACAAGAAATCTTGTTGTAGGCAGGGAAAAAATGTAGGCGTCGACCCTTACTTTGCTGAACATTGCGGTATACGCGATTTTCCCCATCGCTTTGAGAATAGGTCGGGACTAAGAGTGTTTTAATTATCATCTCATCAAAACTGTGTTTTTCACTCATTACAGACATCGCTGAACTTGATGGGGGGAAAGTCGCATCAATTGATTTTCCTAACCCAAACGATCTCACTCTCTTCGAAGTCACAATAACACCCGACTCTGGATTCTGGAAAAACGCCAAATACAAGTTCAAATTCGATATACCTGATCATTACCCACACACCCCTCCCAAAGTCCATTGTGATACCAAGATTTATCACCCGAACATCAATCTTGAGGGCAAAGTTTGCTTAAACATTCTAAGGGAGGATTGGAAGCCGGTGTTGGATATCAATGCTGTTATTTATGGGTTGATTTTCTTGTTCTATGAGCCAAATCCAGATGATCCTTTGAATCATGAGGCTGCTGATTTGTTCCGAAAAGACACGAAGCAGTTCGAGCGATTGGTACAGCGGACTTTGAGAGGGGGTGTCATGGATGGTGTACATTTTGAGAGACTAGTTTGAGTAGGGGAAAAATATCCATGAATGTTTGGGGAGTTCAGTTTGATGTGTGCATCTATTTATTGGAGATGATTGGAATATCAAGCTTGAATCATGTGAGGGGTACTTGTAGGCTTCAGATACAAACAGCCGTACAAAAGGCAGAGGTGGTTGTTATATGCCATATCCAGTATTGTGAAATAGGATTGAAATCAGTTTAAAACAAACAATTGGCATTGGTTCATGGTTATTGTCGGTACGAGTCTTTTCATCACTGCCAAAAGAACGCAATTCTGATAAGCTAAGGGGGAAATCTCTATCTACTGTAAAATTGTCATATCTATCTTTATCAATTCTATCAAAACCGTGTAACATTAAAATGATAATAAGTAGATAGATGGCGAGAAGACAATAGCCAACAGAGAATGAGTCTATCGCATTATGCGCCCCGATTTCTTCTCACAAATTCTTTAGTTTTATTTTGAATTCCTTTTTCCACATTACAGTAGATACTACCTACATATTTACATTTTTCGCCATGCTATGCTGCACCCGTGATAAATCACTAGTTAAATGGCTAAGGGGTCTTTTGTCAGCAATCCAAAATGCGCATACGGCTCCCTTGCCTAAAAGGGTAGCCACAAGCCAAAACACACACGAAAAATCACTACGTAGATAATTTTAGTCTTAATGAAATAAAAACAAGAAATGCAAACATTAGAAGAATTAATTAAAAAACACTTTCTCTAGACACAATATGACTAAGCTAAATAAAATCAAGCTCAATTAGCTAGTAGTAGGCACTAAATTACTTAACAAGTACAAACCACCAGATATATTACCTTATTAGAAAACACTAAATGAATTTTCTCTTAAAACAATGAAAATTTGTCCTAAAATATAAAATTAACATTTATCAGGTCCTCATTAAAAATTTTCTGTAGTGAAGATGGGAGGAATCCTCCCCATGCACTCTCCACCTGGGGCCTAAAAAAGAAAGAAAATGCCTGAAGTAGGATGTGTTGGGGCAATAACAGAGGGCATGCCAATGCATGATGATGATTTTTCTCAAAATCAAAAAATAGTTGTAAATAATTCATCCCAACTACAAATGCAAACAATGTCAAAAGATAACTCTCTCCTTTTTTATCTGCAAGATTTCCTATAGGGGGTCCTGTGGGAATCCTTGAAAAATAAAAATTGCCCAAAATTGCTTTTTTAGTGCAAATTAATTTTATTTGGTGTGTAAGTAATCTATCCCTTGGTCCACTGAATATAAGGTCTAATCATTACACCTTAAAAAACGATTTTTTACTAGCGTTACTTAGTAAAATTGCAATTTCCAAGAATTGCTAGAACTCCATGAATATTCAACCAATCTTCATAAAACTTGAGCAATGCACAGCTCAACCACCATATTAAAACTCTAGTGGGTGAGCTAAGAGAAGCACTGACTATTTAAACTGAAAATTCATAGTAGACTACAGATAATTTCAAGTGGTGTAAATAGAATTTTTTAAGGCCTGGTCTAGAACTCTACACTGTAAAAATTTCTTTTAGATAAGAATTTGTTTATTTTATGCTTTGAATCAATAAAAGCAGCACCAGATACCCTTTCATTGGTGCAACTGGCATCGCTGTTGACAAATTCATCAGCAACAAAGTCAATGTGATGACAAAGTTGCATTGACTTCGGCGCCCCCTGTTGGTAGTTTTTTTGTTTCAGCACCCCCGTGAACACTAATGGTGATGGGGGTGAAACCCCCAGTGCTGTTTCTACCGCACTCTGCAAAAGGGATGGTGTTGGGGTGGAAAAGGACGTATTGCTGTCGTCCTTTCCCCATTGTTGGCGGCAATGGATGTGCCGGCCCATAGCGGCCGGTCAACACTATTTTTGCTGTTTGAAAAAATAGTACTATTCCTACATAGACTTTTTACTATTGACCTCTGACAATGATGTGCAACCAGCTGCTGATGTTTTTTTTCGTTGGACAATGGCCAGGACTGACCCACAACACTAGCCAACTAGGCACCCTAGTGCCTGACTAGTGCTTTATCAGCAGCAGTACTATGAGTCTATTAATAATAATAAGCTGCTAAAAGCTTATTGTCTACATAGTTTGTTGGCCCTCGCAACTTGTCACGTGGGCGAANAAAATAATAATACTTAAAAAAATTTCAGTTAAGCGTCTAATTATTAGACATTGGGGTACCAAGGGATACCTTAATTTTTTATTAGATTAGATTAGATTAGATTGAATTGGAGTAGACTATTTTAGATTGATACAACAAAAAGGTTTGGTACCCATTTAGATATTTTGTGTGTGTGTGTGTTTTTTTTTTCAGAAAATAATGCTTTTAGTCAGAATAAAGAAAGGTTAGCGCTCTAGTTGGTTCTATTTAGAGGTTCTTTATGGAAAGATGTTTTCTTTTTTCTAATGAAGAAAAGATTTTTTATATACATTTTCCGTATTGAAACATTGGTATTATCTTTTTAGAAAATTGTCAATTTACTGCTTTTTTACAAGATTTTTATGTAGGTATTATACTACATACCACACATTTTTTGAAGATGGGTGGATGAAGGAATGTGGGTGGATGATGTCTTTATATTGATGTTGTTGATGGTGAATGCTTGTGGTGGGTGATTTTGTCCTCTCATTTTATTTTAATTTCATTTTGAACCTTCAAATAGTGACAAGAAATATTGGCAAACTCTAAATTGTTTGAAAGACAGTGAAGGGAAGACAAACAATAAGGTTGACAGAGAGGATGAGATTGACCATCATGGATCATTGCTGACATTTCTCAGCTCTATAATATTGGTGTCATCATCTGGGTGAAGTTAGGAAGTGGAGGGAGGATCAGTTGGCTTTGCTGCCCATTTCAGTTTTAGAGGATTTTCTCCATAGATCAGTGGTGACTTGATTGATTTGTATTACAATTTTTCTTCAGAAGATGAGAGGTGGGTATGGGATGGGCTCCGTTGACAGATTTTAAGACATGAGATGCCTTCTAATGACACAGCAATAAATTTGCTATGAGGGGTTTTATTCCTAAGCCTTCAGATCTTTTTGAAGGGGCTTGTGAACATAGTTTTGTTGGAGGGAGGGGCGTGGCTTGCTGTAGTCATGGAAATTTGATGCCAGTAGCCACATTGTGTTATCATCTCCTGTCATGAGTGGGTTGTTGTTACAAGGAATTCTGTTTGGTACCACACCATTATTTTTAAATATTATTGTTTCGAAAGCAAAATTAAATACTAAGAGCCAATCGTAACTTGGGTTGTTGAAAAAATTATATAGGTCATTCTGATGGTTGTTTATTCAGTTATTCTACAGTGAAAGGCTCTTTTGTATGTCTACATAGGAATTATTGTGCTTGGACACTATTATTATTGACATTGATTTAATGAGAGTGCTATTGATATTTCAATATCAATGTTTTTCAGTTTGGGTATTACACTTTACTGTATCCATCTTGACTTTGTCCATGAATTCACCAAAGCCAAAGGTAAATTCTTGGAATCTTTTCTTTAATTTTGCCAAAATTAAGCATTTTGCTGTATATGTTCCTTAATTACTTTGTATCATGTTTTGTCCAATCAATCATACTTACTGTACATTTGATCTCAATTGACAACACCCTAAACTGGGGGATCTTATTTCAAAGGCACATCATGGTCAATTGCTATGAAATCTTTTGCAAGCAGTAGATCTGATCTATCCATACTGCTTGCAAAAAGTTTCATGGTGATTGGCCATGTG
>JALLOT010000884.1:0-17198 GCA_036939595.1 Thalassiosira livingstoniorum
TATATATATATAATATAGTATATTTTTATATAATATATGTATAAATATATATTCCAAGAATTGCACATAGTTCATGATGTTACCTGTAATATTGTTACTTGTTGTGTGGCTAGGAGTAGGAGAAAATCCACACAAATATACTGATAACATAGAATGTATTTTAATCAACCACACCTAAAATTTCTGCATGTTCTAGAAAGTTTCTATTGGTGTGTGTTACGTAGAAAGTCTGAATATCTTATCACTTCATTACTACATGACAAATGCCATTCTCATGTTTTAAATGAAAAAATTATCTTATTAGTTCACCAACATTCTCATAACCCTAATAATAAATGGCTGCTTGAATGATGTGAAGGCATATCAATGAATAATTTAGCAGAATAAGTACTGGTATTGGATATGTCCTAAATATACCCCCATGTAACAACATCCAAATTTTTTAGTGAGGAAAACATACCCATGTATATCTAGTAAAGGATATGTTTTTCTTCATGTTCCAAGCTCCAAAGCAAAGCACGCAAAATCCTTAGCAATTTTCTTATGTAATACTAATACTAATTTGAAATCTCATGAATATTTAAAAATCAGTCACATCCCTAATATCACTGTGGTTCACCCCAAGAATATTGCACCTCTAAGAATAAATAGAAAATTTCTCAAACATGAACCTTGTCATGATAATATATTGTCATGGTATAATCAACCAAAAACAAGGCCACATCCAGAGTTGAGAGTTCAGTCATGACTCAAAGGTTAAATCCTTAGATAAAACATGGGACAAAGGATCTCTGTCACCAAACAGATTAGGTTTTTTGAAGGGTGAATTCCTCTATAAAATGTAGAGAATTGTATGACATAATATTAATAACAATTCACAGTGAAATGGTATGCTTCAAATTACTGCATAATATTGTGCCCTCACCTAGGATAAATCTTTTTGTACTGACAAGAGAAATATGAAGTTAACATGACATCATACTACAGTGTGAATTCTGGATTCATCAAAATTAGAAGCTCAGCAGACAAAACATGAAAAGATACAATGAGTCTTAAACTCTAAGATGACAACCATGCTACTTGATTTTTTCATTTCTACTAAAGACACTGTTGACATAATACCCATTACATTGTGACTGCTGATGGACAGTATTTGCTGTAAAAAGTGCAATCATATCACTAGGAATGATTGGTGTAAAACTCTTTGGTACCACAAGAGTTGTTGGTGACATGCTCAAAAGAAGTCAGGAAAATGAATATGTGTTCAAAGGTTCAGTCAGAGCTAAAATGACAATGAGTTGGTCAGAATTGAAGAGAAGTCAAGCATAACATAAATCTAGTTGCATTATATAAAACTGGCTGAACATAGTATCAAAAAATGACTAGGTGAAAGTGCTTGAAATTACTTGACTCGTTATTCTCAATTTCTGAATTTGTGCCATTGTAGTTCATCATTTTGAAGCACTGATAATAATCCTAGATCCCCACTTAACAGTAACAGTGTCACAGCCTATCTTATCCCTTACTATTTTAGCATGTGTAATGATCAAACCAGACTTGACCTACATGGAAATATTTCATCTTGTACTTAAAGTAGAAATTTTGTCGTATTTTATCACTACACTTAGTTTTAAACCAAGTGGCATCTAGTTTTAGAATCAATTGCCACTTTGAACATAAATGTTTATTTTTGGTTCAAGCTATTTTTACTACATTCAAACAGAAAACCAAATGCATATTTTTATTATTGACTGAATTGTATTGGTCTCTATACATAAAAAAGAACAATACAGAAATACAGACTGAACTACTATTCACTATTATATTAGATATGTTGTTTGAAGTGACACTTATCTGTGTAAATAATTAACACAGCATTAACAATCATTAGATGCAAACAGTACAAAGCAATGATTCATTATGTGGTTTCAGTATAGTAAATCCCTTTTTTGAGAGGTACTTTTTAAATCCAATGCAAAATGTTGAAACAGCATTTGAATGAACCAGAGAGAAAAATGCGTTATGAGCAATTGAATCAATTATTATTTTGAAGGAATGCAGTCAATAATGGTGGATATGATATTTCTTTGCGAACAGGATATGAGCTATCACTCAACTGTTTTCAATCAGCGCAAATTTGAGACTTCATAAAGCCATATTTTGTTCAATTCTTTTGCAACAGAAAATAAATACTTTTGGGTACACTTTTTCAATTTTCACTTCACACTTTCACTTTTTTTTCAACTGTAGTGATGGACTCAGATTGATGTGTTTTTTTTCTTTTTTCCCATCATTTTTGAGACAAAATCATCAAAACTGGAAAGGTATTAGACACAATTTGCACCACAAGTTTAATGATCATAGGAAAGTATTCATATATTTTTAATAATGAGACATAAATAATCATTTTGTAGAATTAATGTTTAAAAATGTTCTTTTCTTTTGATAAGTAATTATGAAATTATGTTACATGTGAATGGTTGCTATCTAAGCTAGTGCACAATAAAATATTCTAAATATCTTTCTGATACCAAAAACTTCTAATTAAAGATTAAGCCATTGTTACTGTCATTGGACACCTTCTATTTCTAAAACACAATAATCACCTCATATTCAGGAGAATGTTTTGTTGTAAGATCACATGCATTGCTGAGATTTCTCCAATAGACATTTTTAAACTGAAAAAAAGAATGCTATTTGGTAAAGAAATACTCATTAAACCTTGCCACAAAGTGGTCATGCAGTGTGATGATCAGACAAAAGGGATAGAATCCTGAAACCTAAAAGGTGAGTCCACCATCTCTGAATTGAGAAGACTAGAAACTCACAGTGCTCTTTTTGTTTCAAAATGCAAGTGCAACAAAAATGCAACCACAAACAAAAAACGTTGATAACATGATGTTAAAACATTTTGTTTCTTTTCTACAACAAAAAATATAATAGTTTGTTACTATGACAATGAGCAAGAATATAACATATTGGCTCATACAGATGCATTGAAAACTTAACCACATACAAAAAGGTATCGTTATTGATATGACTGCAAAACATGTTTTGCTCAACAAGAAAATAGTTAGTTTCTAAAAAGACAATGGCACATGCATAATTCTCTAAAATTTAAACATTTATTACAGTTTTCTACTCAAGAAAAACGATGACAAATAATACTCTAGAGCCCACAGAAAGACCTCTGCCTCATACACATAAGAAAATCTCCCTGCGCCACATCTATAACTCCATCCTCAACCATTCCACTAACTGTCTCGGAAACGCAACTTCTGTATTTACCGTACCTTCCCCAGTTCTTCTCGCAGGGACACAATGAATCCAACAGATGTACGGAAGTACTGGTAATGCCAGCAATGTATTTGTTAGCACATTTTCCATCAATGTCGTCGACACTTGCTTCGCTTGCAATGACAGGCTCGTTTATGTCACCTGATTCTACAGTGACGGATTCGTAACCAGACAGCCCGGCATCAGCTGCTTGCTCTTGCAGTGTTTGTGTAAATGATCCATCTGAAATTTGACTTGTAAGCGACTCTAGAACTCTTTGGAAAACATCAAGCCCGTCCGCTTCGCACGCGAAACTAATTTCGCAAATTTGCTCAATAGACAAAACATAGGTCACGACAATGCCCCCACCTCTAAGGTTATGGCGGACTTCAGTTCCGTTGATAGACGTAATAGTGACATTGGAAATTTTCTCATCCTCATTTAAAGACGCCGCTGATGCATTGGCTATTGCATTTTGCAAAACAATAATGTTGCTACTGCTAGTGGACAGCCTCCGCTGCGGCAGATCAGAAAGTGAAAGCGAGCCGTCAGAAGTAATTGTTGTCACAGGTTTTGGCACTGTGGGAATCATTGATGGCATGCTCGAAAATGATGGGGCAAATGAAGGGGTACTTGTAGGCCCAACGGAAGCTGAAGGCGACAAAGACAGAGACGGCCTTGAGGAAAGAGATGGGCTTGGGCTAGGAACGACGGACGGCATACTCGAAACCGTCGGTGCAAATGAGGGCAGTCCACTCAGCAATGGACTCAAAGACGGCTTGAACGGCAACGAAGGCTGAGATGATATCGATGGCTTGAATGAAGGCGACTTCGTTGGTGAAAGACTAGGTCCCTGTGTTGGTGACCGAGTCGGCGACACAGATTTTGACGGGCTTGAGCTTGGAGCTTTTGACGGGTGCCCAGATACGGAAGGCGCAAAAGATGGCTGCGCACTCGGGTTCAGCGAAGTTGGCGGCATCATGCTTGGCTTCGTAGATGGGAACACTGAGGGTTCCTCGCTGCCCAGAGGATTGCCCGGTCCGTTGCTTGGGTTGGACGACAAGGAAGGGTTCGAACTTAGCAATGGCATCAAAGTAGGAACTTGTGACGGCCCTTCAGACGCCGATGGGGTAAGAGAGGGCTGCACACTTGGATCAAACGATGGGATAGCACTTGGCTGGAAACTGGGTGCTGGATCAATCCGGATTTGCAGCTTTGCCTGCCATGGCTCCACAGAGTTGGAAATAGACAATACTTCAATGCTTAAACTTGGGATCGTACTCGAAAAACCGGCAATTGAGAAAGATCCTCCCTGTCCAATGGACGCTAGAAGCTGACTTTCTGGGGCAAAACCACCAGGATTCGGAACCTCAACTATCGTAAGTAAATCTTTCGCGCCCACGACACCGGAATTCACTCCAGATGCCCTGTTGAAACCAACATAGAATTCGGATGTTCCCACTAGCTTGGCAATGACTGGTAGGCCTGCTGTACTGGCATCAAGGTAATCCGCGATGCCAACTAATGTAACATTCTCACTCCAATCCAGTGTATTGGCTGGGATTGATACATCGTATTGTCTGTCTTCGTACCATTGAAGCTGAGCACTCTTGGCGGGATTAAAGCCTATTATATTTTGCGATCAAGATGTTAGAAAATGAAATATTGAAAGCTTGAGAACAATATTCTATATCAAATGACTAAACTTACACATGCGACCTTCACCCATCGCTTCAGGATGACTGTAATTGTAATAAGGGAGCCCCATAGTGCAAGTATCATCGGAAATTGCTCCCTTGATTCCTCGTGAACTTCCTAGCCCAAAGTTCGACCCGATCATCCGCAAATGAAGGTTAGAATTTCTTGCAAAGTCACCCTGAAACGCACTAAACCAACTGTTGTAGTATGCAAAATTAGTCCACGACGCAGATTGATCGCCTCTGAAAATCGCAATGATATGCTCGTACGACGATTCAGGTGCCTGGAATCCTAACTGGTTCTCAATAGCCGTTAAAACTTCACTGAAAAGATTGCCTTGAGGTACTTGAGTGTAATCGAAACCGAGCGTAATAGTCTGAACACCAGGCACGGGAAGCACCGTACCATTTCCAGCTACGACAGTTATTTACCCCATGGAACAATCCTCCAACAAACTCTTGAGGCTGATGGAATCTCCATCCGTGCCAAACATATATCCGGATATTTGTTCGAGCGTGTCCGGGTGCTCTCCGACACTATCAATTACTTTGACGACAAGGATATTTTTGAGTCCGACATGATTTCCAAAGTCAAACGAAGGTGCTGAAGACGGCATTGAAGATGAGCTTGGCAGTAGACTAGCGCTTGGCATGGCGGATGATGACGGTATGCTGGAAGGTTTCGCGCTCGAGGTCGGCTGAAAAGAAGGCTGCAACGACAGCTGAAGCGCAAGGTCTGTCCTAATACGCAGTGACGCCACAAAGGGCTCAACATTCACGATTGACAGGACGTCAACAGTGACGTTTCTGGCTTCCCCACCAAACTGGTTGATGGTGTAACTCTGGTCTTGGCTTAAATAAGCCAGTCCGTAGCTCGTCGAAGATGGGCTATCACTTCCCAACACAATTGTAACCTGATCTGCGGCCTCTTCAGTATCACTGTTAAATCCAGTTCTCGCATTGAACCCAATGAAATAATCTGACCCCGTACCAGTCTGCAACAGGACCACTACCGGATGAGCAGAAGCAGCAGCACTAAGATAATTACCTGCACCTGTAATTGTAACATCTTGGAACCAATCCACGTTTTCTACAAGAGGAATCAAAGTGGTTAGCCTATCATTGTACCAGCCCAGATGCCAACTCTTCACGGGATTGAAGCAAGTCCTCGACACGAACGGGACATCAGTAAATGCAGCAGGTTCGCCCATCAGACACGTTCCATCTTCTTGTTGTACATCTGAGACAACTTGATACGAATTCCCAAGCCCAAAATTACGTCCAATCATTTTCATCTGCGCCATAGGCCAGTGCAGGTATGTGACTACGAGCTGTCACTGTTCTTCAAAGACTTTGAATCTCCAGAGACCCTCCTATTCACAGAGTATGTTAAGTTCTGTCTAAAGGATTGGTTATGGTGGTGTTTCAGGGGACAGGGATAGAGATAAGGGTGAGGAGATGCATCACTGGCAACCCAGAGTATTGAATTAATCCACAAAGGGCATATTGACATTGCTTGCTGACACAATTGATGCAGTTATTGCATGGACTGAGAAGGGGAATGACAATTGTGATGTTTTGGAGGCTTCTATCAATGATGTAGAGGAAGGAAGTGTATTGTTGCCAGCTGAAGTCAAGGGTTAGGTGGGTGAGCCACTTGGTATGATCACAACTGATGAGAAGTCAGTGAAGCCATGGAAGTCTGTGAAGGAGTTGGTTGCATACAACAACATAGGCAATCTACTTTGTGATGTGGGTATAGCATTTTCTGCATTGAAGGATGTAGGAGATAAGTTGGTTGGCTTGCTCATGTTCAAGCAAAAGATACAGTCTCTGATGGCACAATGGTATTCTGCTAGTCCTGCTTTGGTCAATCCACCCTCAGCTATCAAATCAAAAGACAATTGCCAGAAGTATTGGGTGGAATGTGGGACTGCAATGATGGCACCATTGGCAAAAGGTAAGAAAGAGCAAAGCAGCAACCAAGACTTTGTGTCAATATGAGCATATAAGTTAATGGAAGTGTATGACAAATACAACAACAAATGGTGGATTGCAGATGAACAAAGGAAGTGGGGGCAGAAAATTATGTCCCGATGTAACTGATCCCTCACTCGCCCTTGGTAATATTGTACATTCATTCAATAATCCTGAGAGTTCTATTGCTCCCAAAGCTAGATACACATCAGGGATCACTCTTTCATTTGTAGCTTCATCATTTTCATCAATTTGAATAACTCTTAAGATGAGTGGTCCAGCTAGCTCAGAGGAAAAGTGAGAACTTAGGTTATCACTAAGTATGGTATGCTATGACAGAAAAGATACACTAGTAGACGCAGCAGCTGCAATCACACTGCAATCTTCCCAAGAGAGAGCTCAGCTCTCTATCTCAATCTCAAGAACTTAGTATTATTACTACCTACCTTTATTAGTTACTCCAGCCAAGTACTCCTAATTAAAGAAAAAAATGGCGCACCTCTACATACCTACCATAGTTAGTATTACCATCTCATACCAGCCATACTTACCTACCTTACCATACCATAAGTAGAGAGGTATTGTACCGCCCGGTACCTCTCTACTTAGTAGTTACTAGAGTACTACCTACTTACTTACCTATGGTACCTACTTAAGTACTACTACCTTATCTTTCGACCTCTTTCGACATCGCGAAAATAATAGCGGAAAATAAGATTTGGGAGCTAGCAGATGAACCGATGAGGAGATAAGTAGAACAAAACTAACATCCATCCTTCTAAATTTAAAATTTGAACTTCTTTGAACCATGCCATCCCTCTGCCGCACACGATCACCGATCAAACGACCACGGCGGCAGTCGAATCAGTCGAACCAGACGAATCAGTCGTTGCAGCAGTCTCCGCAGCCACAGCCACCGCCACGGCAGCCACGACGACAGTCCCCCCGAAAGCGCGGCGGTGGAACAATCACTAGCAACAGTAACAACAGCAACAAAGGCAGCAGCAGCAGTAGCAGCAGCAGCAGCGAGAAACGCCAAAAAGACAACAAAGACAACGAAGACGACAAAGACGACAAAGACAACAATGACGAAACAAATAAAACGAATTCTACCAGTGCGGAAGCTGGCGAAAACAACATCGAAAACATCAGCAAACACAGCAAACACAGCAAAAAAAGCGAGAAAAGCGAGAACAGCAAAAACAGCGAAAAAAGCAAGAACAAAGAGATGGAAAATGAAGCAGCAATCGTGGTGATCGATGAAGAAGATGAGGACGATGAGGAAGATAATAGTGAGGAAGTGGAAGGAGCAGCAAAAGCGAATGAAGCGAATGGTGAGGAGGAAGCGGAGGAAGCAAATGGAGCGAATGAGACAAATCAGGCTGGAGTAGAAAAATCAGCAGAAAGAGCGGAGGTATCAAATGACGACGGCAATGACGACGAGTTTCGCGAAAGTGTACTCCTGTATGACAGATTGTTTGCTGCCGTGGGGATGGGAGCGACGAAAGCGACGGAAGCGACGGAAGCGACCAGCCCCAATGAAGTGAATGGAGAAGTTCCTCACCGTCGAACGAAGAAATTGCCATCGAAAATCCATGCCAAGCGACCGGTCAAACAGCCCGTGGAACCTTCCGAATCGGGGACATCAGAACCATTGGAACCATCGGATCCATCGAAACCATCGAAACCACCTGCGGCAGAACCGAAACCACATGGGTCGCTAGCAGAAGTGGAAGAAATGGAAGAAATGGCAGAGATAGAAGAGGTGGCAGAGTCGGGCAAAGCGGGTGAATCGGGTGAACTGAGGGAGTCGGCGGGATCGGGGGGATCATGTGAATCCGGGGAGCCAACCGACAATGCATTGAAAGACAGCGGGGAACCAATGCAAATTTCCACGGTGGAAACAAATGAAACGAACAGCAAAAATGACAAAAATGACAAAAATGACAAAAATGACAATGATGAGAATAGTTACAAGAATGACAAGAATGAGACACAACCTCCTCCAACGAAATCCCCCACCCAACCCACAAAACGAGGCAAGCGAAAAAATACCCCTGACGCCAGTGGAAGTGCCGGCCCCAGGAGAAGCGCCCGTAGCAGTATGGGCAGTACGAGGAGCAGCACCCGAATGCACAAAAAGCCAAAACGACTCATCGACGAAATGAAAAATGAGGATGAGTGTTTTGTGTGTGAGGATGGGGGTGGTGAGTGGATGGATTGTGGATAGTTTGTATTGAGTTCATGGAGTTAGAGTTTGCTGGAAATTGAAAGTGGAATGACGTGGAACGACGTGGAACGAGTGTCGTTTGGCTGTAGGATCCTGTGTGGTTTGTGTTCTTTTGTGTTTGAATTTGTGTTTGTGTTTTGCCTCATGCTCCCATGCTCTCATGCTCCCATGCTTTGGAGTGGCGTCGTGATGAGCCATAATGAGTCTTGACGAGTCTTGACGAGTCTTGCTGTTTCATTGCGAACATGATGAGTCTTTATGGGCCGGGATATTGGAACGCAAGCAGGTCATGTCAATTGTTTCAATCCATTGTTTCAATTGTGTTTTGTTGTGGAATATGCATGGGTTGTGTGGGGGTGCATTGATGTTTGAACCATGGATGCCTTGAGGTGGATTGTGGTTGATGGTAGCGGATTGGAGCTGATTGGGGTAGATTGGAGGGGATAACTGTGGATTGCAGTGAATTTTCATGCTTTAGCATTCTACAGTCAAATATGTTTGTCAATATCTGGTTTGAAAGACTTGGACTTCCTCTGATTCGTCATACTGACTAGCCTCCTAGGCAATACTTTGAATCTCACTTCATTTGTTACAAATTTCCATTTGTCCCCCCTTTTTCATTTGGCACCTTTGCTCCCTTGATTATCCTTCATTGATCATTCATTGATACCATCCTTGAATACTCGATCATTTTCCATTATTTTTCATCACACTCCATCGTACTTCATCATACTTCATCCCACTTCATCCTAGAACTCATTTGCTGCGATGGATGCGAGAAAGCCTATCACGCCAAATGCCTCAAAATCCAACCCGATGATTTGCCAGAAGTGTGGCATTGCCCCGTGTGTGCGGCTGGAGGAGACGAGGAGGTGGAGCGACTGGAACGGAGTTTGGAAATTGGAGAAATTGAACCAATTGGAGAAAATGGAAAAACTACAGAAATTTCCGCAGAGATGGCATCGGACAAGAAGGGGGGAGCCCACACCGCCGGCAATAGTGACAACCATGCAGGCAGAACTGGAGATGTAAGTGGCAAACAGGAAACAAATGACAAAAAAGACGGAACTGACCAACACCGCCATGGAATGACGCCAACGATGACACTCCAACAACTCCTCCAAAAGAAAAAAGCCATCCAGCAAAAGAAAGCCGAACAAGAACAAATCTCCTCCAATCTGGGCGTGTCCTCCACCATTTCCATCTTGGACAAGCTGGCGGAAATTCAAACTGCGGTGCAAAAGCACAGGGAGGTGGTGGAAACCGTGGCCAAGCAGCTCTTATCATCCTCCTCTTCCTTCGGTGGGTTTCGAGTGGAGTCGCTCATGAACAGCGGCGCCGTACGCAACTCTCGCACATTGCACGAGGGGGAACTCGTGAGGATCAATTCGGCAGTTAAGGCTCTGGGGGGCAAGGGGTACGAGGCGTCGGATTTGAAGAAACGGTTGATGGACGTGGAGATGAATGTGTTGAGTAAATATTCCAAGTTGCAGTTTCGGAGGGAGACTTTGCCGCAGGCGAACCAGACAAATCGGGTCAATGGAGTGAATGTCAATACTTCTTCCCAACCGTCGAAACCCATGGCAGTGGCACCTCCACCTCCAAAGACTCGAAGCCCTCCGAAGCCAATGATAACCGTTCCCATGGCTCCCGTCCGACCCACAACCACAACCGCAGCCAAACAAACTCAGCAAACTCAGGACCTAGCCCGCAACTACCAACAATTCGAATCCGCCCTCGCCACCCATCGCGAAGCCACCATCCAACTCATTCGAGCCAGTCACCTCCGGGGAGAACCCAGCGTATCCAACGCGGCGATCAATCAAGCCCGCGCTCGGGCGTTGCAAGGCATGCGTGCGGCGAATGTGTCCATGGTGCGGAATGGAGGAAAGGGGTTTTTGGAGAGCGATTTGACGAAGAGGATTGGTGGGGTGGAGTTGGAGGCGAGAAAGTTTTGCATTGAGGAGGCCAAGGCGAAGGAGGGCAGGGGGTTGAATGTTCCTGTGAATTCGGGGCAGTTTCGTGCAGTGGCAACTTCAGCAACATTGGCAACGGCAGCGCCATCCGCTGTGGCTCGACCAACGGCCCCGAATGGTGTCAATGGTGGCAATGGTATCATTGCAGTAGGAGGCACCCCGTCGTTTCCAACCGCCAACACAACTGTTTGGAGGCCCGTTGGCGGTAGTGCAGCTGCCAATGCAACTACCAACTCAACCAATGCAACTACTGCAACCACCGAACCTACTGCAACGACTGCAAACATTGCAACTACCAAATCGAACGAACTGCACTCACCGAATCGAAAGAATCGAATTACAAGACTCGAAGAAATGGTACTCACAATGGATGCCGAACTAAAACGACTGACTACTCAAAATGCCATTGCGAATGCGGAGATTGGTTCGCTTAAGGCGAGAGATGCAGAGAATCGGAGGTTGATTGCGCGGTTGGAAACGCGGATTGACAGGTTGGAAAGGAGTGAGAGGGGCGAGAGGAATGAGAAGAGCGAGAAGAAGAGTAAGAGACCGTTGGTGGAGATTGTAGAGGCTGATGCGGTTGTCCCTCAACCTCCTCCACCAGCTTCTGTGGGGCGCCACTCGCAGGTTTCAGGGAAAGGGTCTAATGAGAACAACGAAAAGGAGAATGAGTTGGTGTGTAGTTTGTGAGACTCTGCAATCTGCAAGAAGTGCAAGTCTTGCTGGTATGAATTAGTATCCAGCTGGTTTCCATCCCCTTGGTGCTCCTGCATTGCTTCTGCATTGCTCCTGAATTGTCTCTGCAATCTTCCGNAGTCATACGCCATACTCCCTTTCAACATCCATGATATTGGTACAAAATTGACTGTTTTCTATCTAACCAGTATTAAGAATTATTGTTCTTTGGGTCATGGACTAAATGCAGATACTAAAATATTCATATATTTTATATTCATGTCATGTCTAGTGCTAATTCAATTGCCCTATCATATTTGGTTGGAAAAGGTGTGGCGGGGCATTATGCGTGGCACTTGTGTGTTTTGATCTCTCAAGTTGGTGTAAATATTAGTACTTTCTTCTCCTTTAGGCATCTGCTCGAGACTAAAATCAAACGAGTGGTGAGTACAGATGAGTAAGGAACTTAGCACCATGGTTGATAGTAAGACCACAAGATTTGCCTAAGTACACACTAGGGGCTGAGGGCTAAGATAGGACCTGCATGATAAAAAATCAAAATCTATGTTGCAATTTCAGTTAACACAACCTTGCAGATGATCCTTTGGACCTCTTAAGGCCTTATATGAGGCACAGAAGAGCCAGAGTCCGTTTTATGGTCCGTATGTTTTACTGACCATAGCCACAGGTGAGTGATTCTTGGTACTTATCATACTCGACTTGCTATTAATGCACCCCAGAGGTCCAAAAAATTAAAACTGACCTTGGACTACCCACTGGCTCTACCTGCAGTGGAGTCAATGGTATCCCATATTTATATCTAAAAACTCGAAGTGCTCAGTTGGATTGTCTTAGTTACAAGCCTTTGCACAGTGGAATTTATGGTTTGTCTTTGGGTGTGCTCCTGTTTTCTTCAAAAACTTTTCTGATTGACACACTTTCCTGTATCTGAGTCTTGTGTAACCTAGCACCCAGCACCTACTTCAACCTCTTCAGCTAAACCTTATTTGTGGATGATCATGGTAATGATTTGGAAAGTTCCATTAGGTGCTGGGTCAGAATCATTTTTCAATAAGAAAAATATGTTCCACTTTTTACATTCATTCAACACATTCAAGTACCTAACACGAACATCTGCAGTAAGATGTGTACAGTGATGTCGTCATAATGTCAAGTATCCATTGAGCTGGACAGTAATTTTTATGTGCTGCTGCTTCATTGGAAGCAATTGTATTGCATTCTGTCATGTGCAATGGTACTGAGAGTCACTAAGGTGTTGGGTCCAGCTCATTGTTCAAAATATGAAATATGAAAGAGAAAAACTAACCTCCTGTGAAGGAACTCAGCCTATTTGAATAGAACAGTTAGATATTGTCATCAGGTTTTTTTTTGAGCTTTGGCACTTTCTGCTAAAGTTCATTTAGAGGTTTCAAATACTCATGTGTGGATTACAGCTGTGTAAAAGGTATGAAGTTTTAGAATTATTCTGACACTTGGATGGTATGACCTAATAATCACCATGAAAATCATGCTGTGAGGGCTTTGCAAACCCACTCAGTGTCCAATCCAAATTATTTGCTCTCCTTCCAAACAATAGCATGATCGTAACACTTGCTAATGTCAGCAGTAAATTGCTAAAAATGTGCAATTGCCATATACCATATTGTACACCAATACCATTAACAACAAATAGTAACATTAAAGGGCTCAATTCAGTAAGACATGATATAAACGAGGATTTGAACATTGGTGTGATGCATATTTGGTGGATAGCTTTGTTGATAACTTTATCACATGATTGTGTGATAGAAAGTTCACCAATTGATACAAATTTGTAGTCAAAAATGGTTTTGTAAGTTTTTTAGGTGTCCAATCTGACACCTTTTAAGGAAATGATACTGTTTAAAACAATTTCAAATGAGTAATTCCAAAAGTTCTGCTATTAGTGATAAATACATACAGGGATGAATGATTTGTCGAACAAATGTCAATTAGAATATTAGAGTAATTAAAATCTTGAAATCCACCCTTGGGTATTATATAATTTTCTATAAAGAATGCATTATTTCCTTTTATGAGTCTGGAAATTAATTTTTCAGTTTGTTTATTTTTTTATTGCTGTTTAGATCAAAATTGATCACTTTCTTTTATGATTGGAGCTTTATACAGATTATCATAACAGGAATTAACAGGGGAAATTTTCCGTCAGTGACTTAAACTAAAACAAATTTCCTTTTAATTTTGTTACTAGTGCTCATGTACAGTCATAATAAGATTTCTTCATTAATTATAATAAATAAACCATTCTGTTTTCTGTTTGAATAGTCGATTTTTGATATAGAAATGGAATAAAAGTATTTTATGAAATAATGCATTTTTCAACTTTAAGGAATAGGCAGTAGAGACTTCTAACCAGGCCGTAAAACTAAGCTCAATTGGACACTGTTTGAATCAATCTTGTATGATGTTGACCAATTCCTTGTACACCACATAATTGTAGGGGTCTGGAATGGATTTGATAGTAAGCATTGAGTCAGAATCAAAGTATATCACTAGGTGCTTGCCCTTTGATAAATGTGATGAATGTGCTAAATGGTACATATTTCAGATATATATACAGTTTGACATGGCAAAATGTCAGTGAAAATTCTGATTTTCCTCTTGTACAGAATAATCACAACACTATAGTCAAAACTAGATTTACTGGGCACATGTGATTCTTCCTCAAGTAAAAAGTATACCCATTATACTACTTTAATCTACAGCAGTATTAATTATATCTAGGCACTTATATTAGCATATTATTTAATAACATATTTAGTAAATCAAAAGTCTTCCGTTCTTGTGGGCATGTGTCAGAATATTGATAATTGATGTCAAAGTTTTTGAGGGAAGTGTTGATAATTCTACCAAATTGATCAGAAAAATCTATATTCACTCACAGGATAAAATTCTAACACAACCATCAAAACGGCCAAAAGCAAAAGTTGTCTTTGAACTATTGTATTTGGTGGTACATCAAACAGCATTAAATCCATTAAGCTTTTGCAGAAACTCATGGATTAGGGTGTTGGATTTGCTCTCTTTTTGGTATTGAATGCTCTAGAACATTCATTATCTGTGATATTTGTCTCAATGTAACTTTGAGTCTAAAAAGGGTGGCAATGTTGAGATGTTTCAGATCTCAGAAAATGAGAAAATTGATTGAAATTAAAAATAATATGATTTTTTGTATGTTTCAAGTACCAAGTAATATTTAACTACAGTACTTAGGTCTACTTATCATTGATTTCATTGCATAAATACTAACACAATAAATGTACATTTGGTGCCTTAATGGTGCTTTTTGAATATTGCGAGTTGGCTCATGTCCCTGCATTGATTTTGTTATTGCAAGTCACCTCAACTTACAATGAATACTATGAATCAATACTTATATAGATTCAACAAGACAAGAACAATGTTAGATAGGGTACCTAGGAGTGCAAGTAGTGATACAGATTTTTTTGCCAATGGTTTCTCTTGCTTGGTGTCCCTACAAAATGTGGGGCAGTAGAATGAGCAGTCACAGGCAAAAAAATCTGTATTACTACAAGTACTCCTAAGTACCCTACCTAAAATTGTTCAAGTTAAGTCAAATGCATAAGAGTATTAATTTATATGTAGTCCTCCAAGGATGAATATTCAAATATTCCATTAAGAAGGCATTTTATGTAGGTAGGAGTAGAAACTTGAATGTACTTGAATACAAAATACTTGGTCTGTTCCACAAAATAATAAAAATGCAAGTGTTAGTGGGGCCTAAGTTCAGTACTTGCTCTAGATGCAGTTTTATCATGAAAATCTGAACCTTCTTTTTATTACAATTCTAAAGAGGTATCACACCCTAGGGGTATTGCTATCGCTAGGGCAACATGGTCTAAGACCATTGTAAAAATGGCATCACTGGCATGGCGGTCACAAATATTGTGTTCTCGGAAGCACAATGCACCATCGTCGCTGCTTCTGCCACAACAGACAACAAGTGTCAACCCCAGCTGACATACCATGTGCATTGTTTGGTTAGGAATGGTCCATGCTTGTTGGAATTAGATGTCATTGTGGGGAGATGGCACTGGCTTGAGCTGCTCATGAAGCAGTGTGTACTTGGCTGTTACTGCATCTTTTGTCATCTTTTATGGCCCAAGTGACTTAGAGGGCAAGTAAAGTTTACGGTTATGTTGCACAATTTCTATAAAAATGGGATAAAAATTGCCATTTCCGCCATGGCTTTTTCCATGGTGGGAATGCTCATTAGTGGTTCTCATCATGGGAAAGCCACCAGCCATCCCCGTAGACTCTTCATTAGGAATTAGTACCAAATATTGTCATTTTTTTGTGGAACAGACCAAGTAAGACTTAATCACATCAGTACTGATTTTTAAAAATATATGTGCAATTTTGAAAACAATTGAAATTTCTTGTTGGTATATAAGCCAACAAGCACAGCATCAATGCAGCAGAGTGAACCATGCCAACAGCCAAAAATCATTTAGTAGTTGATTTCAGTACAGTAGACAAGAATTCCCCCATACAATCTTAAGATGAAACATTACAACAAGGTCAAGACATGTTGAATCTCCTACACACAGTCAAACCAATCCAAACTTTTCAGTATATGCCATCCTCAACGACCCCTTCACTTTCAATAAACCTCCACTTACACCTCCAGCCCCAGTAACAAAAGCCCTAATATAAGTTGATCCAAAATGAAGACAAACATGGGAACCACATGCTAAAACTGCATGGTATATCAGCCTGGTAAACAACATTACAGATCCTACAGATTCTACATACCAGAAACATGTGGTATTTGTATTGGGAAGACAGCAAGATTCTTCCCAACACATTGCAAACAACCAAGCATGTCAGCAACTGATGCCGTTATTGATGCAGCTTACAACCTCACTAAAGCCCTCACTGTCAAAAACAAAATTGTATCATTTGGATTACAGTCATCACACACCAAGGCCTCAAATGAACTCACCAACATGTTCAATTATACCACCAATGCTTTTGTCAAACCACCTGCACTCCATGAGTATGCACCACCAAGAGTGCCCACACAACAAATGACAAAAGTTTTCACAGTTCCAAGGGTGGAGCCCACGGTGACCTCACAACCTGAAACACCATCCACATCTATAGATGGGGTACTTCAAGATCATATATCCATGCCCAACCCATTGTCCACAAGAAGAAGACTTGGCACAATACACCTATGCTCAACAATACTCCAATAATTACCCAGTATGACCCACTGTCACAACCAAAACCCAGTACTGCACAACCATTATACCACATGGTCGTGCAATCATTAGAAACTCT
>JALLOT010000885.1:0-15006 GCA_036939595.1 Thalassiosira livingstoniorum
TCATCACAAAACTGATTGAAACATAAAATTGGATTGGAACGACCAGGTAAGCCATGCAGTGTTAAATCGTTTTGGGCACATGTTGGGTTTGAAGCCGCGGTTTAGATAGCCGGCTCTCTTACAAACATTTACCGCCCGTTCATTCCCCCCTCTGTCTGAAGCAACCGATGCAGAAGTTAGTGTCTCATTTCAGTTGAAACGTCGATCACTGCTGGCATAGTCTGGCTGTAAGACCAACTGTCTCCCGCATCGATATGCAGCCATCTTTGCACGATAGCATTTATTGTAGATATTCAAAAAAGGTACCACTTTGCCATTTACTTTGTCTTTTGTTTGAAATGCATCTTGTATTTCTAAGTACCCTGCTCTCTTGTTATAATCAGAGTCGCTGATTGCACCTGTCCACAAATCATGAGTCCCTATCCAACCGCAGAGTTGGGTAAAGATGCCCCCCTTAAAACAATTCTCGGCGTAATAAGAACTTTAAGTCTTTCTTTGAAGATCCGCATCTGAAAATCCATATGCTGAAAGGCCTGTCATGTCCCACATTACAGGCCTAAACCCTTCATATTTGCTGTTCCATTTTTCTTTTCATAGCTGCCATAGACAGATTAGTCAAGCTGTGCAGAGTAGAAGCTCCTTGATTGACCCCCATCGTAATTGAATTGTCGATGTTTTGGCATTGCCATTGTATGCCTAAAATGATGCCACCTTTAAAAGCGTTGGAACCGGCTAAGATGTATAATGTTAAGCATTTAGTTTTCCAATGACGATGTGTAGTTTTCTTGTTCAGACCATCCATGATTGAATTTTTTCTATGATTACAAATTTCTTCTCAATACATTAAAATTTCATGTGAAAAACAAAGTTTCATGTTTAGTTTAAAAAAAGTGAGTGGTCCCTCATTTGTGAAATAAAAAAGTCCCCATTTATACTTTGGTAGAGGGTAATCAAGGTACATAAGTACATAGGTAAGTAGTACTTACTTAGTATTTGTGTATTTATTGTAATAGTTGAATTGTTTTAGTATGCAGTTATTTTTGTAAAGTGGAGGGAGTAGTTATAATAATTTTTGTGCAATTATTCGGTCATGGTCATATCACATTGGAAAAAACGTGAAATAGATTTTTTTTGTGTTTTCGTAACAGCTTCGATGGAAAACAGAGTCTGTTATGTGTGACAGAATTGTTGACAGCAGCTAGCTACTTAGGGAGCTAAGTAGCTAGCTAGGGAGCTAGCTAGCTAGCTAGTTAGCTAGCTAGGGAGTTAGTTACAGTATTTTTTGCTCGTGCGTCATTTCATGTTAGCCCAATAAATCTTGGGTAGATCGGATTATCACCTTCTGCCTTCTGGATTCTGGACTGAAATAAAAATTTTGGTTCAAAACATTGTCACACAAAATCACAACAAATAGAAGATTAACTGTGAAATTTATCACAGAAAATGTTGGAACCAGCAACTGCTGGTACCAATCGATTTAGTCCATCACAGTCCCACAAAATCACTGTCAATTATCATCTCATCAAGTTAATAATGACCAACCAAAGCAAGTTCATCAAAGGCATCAAAGCACTGCTTCTTCAAACCAAAGCAAATCAGTTACAGGCAGAAAAAAAGCACTGTTGCAGCACCCCAAAATCTTGAAGGACTTGTTGGAGCTCAGTCAGCAGCTCCAATCCCTGCAAACATTACAACTGGGGAATCTGCCAATTCTGGAGCTACTGCTGTTGAAGCAAGTGCTGGAGCCACTGCTGTTGAAGTGGTTGCAAGAAGTGCCACTTGAGCTTATGTAGCAAGTTCTGGAAGTTTGTCCATTGACAAAGCAAGTGTAAGATCTGGAGGAGGATCTGAGACATCAAAATTGAAAGGTGGAGCTCCAGATGGGATGTTAATGACAGAGGAAATGAAGGATATGGGGATTAATATGTCCCAGAATGTGGCAATTTATAGGGCAGAGGATGGAGTGAAGGATACAACCGCTGATACAGTGATTGATGGAGCAGAGGAAACCAAGGGTGTGGGGTTTGACTCCAAGGATATGACAAGGAAGTATAAGACAGGTACAGCAATTGATATGACAATTGGAGTATGGATAAGGAAAAGAAGGATACTGCAAAATTGAAGGAGAATGATTTGGCAAAATTGAAATAGGAGAAGGAGTCAAAATTGAATGATGTGGTAATGGATACTGCAAAATTGAAGGATAAAGCTGATTCTACTTGAGCTTAATTGAGGGAAGGGTGGTCTGCAGCTAAATTTGAGATAAAGGAAGCCAAATCATGGGTGGTGGTAACAGGGAAATCAAAATTGTTGGCAGTAGCCAAACCATCAGAAGGCACATCCAGCATCCAAATCAGCAGCAGGCAGATCAAAGGAAGTGGCAGCAGGGGCAGCTAAATTGCAATCTCCAGCCAAAAATGAAAATCCATCATACACAACCAAATCATTGTCAAACAGATTAGAGGCATTAGGTGTCAGTGCATCTGCCAAACATTATGAGGCTTCCTCAGTGACTGAAAATTCAGAAATTAGCTGGATCTTCTCAAGCCTCAAGCTAAAGCAGTGTTACCTAAACTGGGGTCAGGGTGTTTGTCTAAAGAGTCTGAGGCAGGAGATGCTATATTAGCAAAGCCAGCAAAAGGGGAATCTAATCAACCAGGGGCTAAATCAGTGGCTGCTATCTCTGCAGGGGCTAAATTAGTAGCTGCTAACTCATTTTTGCCCATGGATTCAAGAGCAGAGACATTGGGAACAGATGCACAATTGGCAGCAGGGACCTCCAAAACTACAACAGCAAAGAAGTTGGCAGCTAAAAAAACTGCAGCTAAATCAGGGTCAAATGCTAAAAATTAGGCATCAGGGATATCTAATGTTGCTTTGGGGACTGAAACTGCATCTAAGACTCAAACTGTATCTAAATAAGAAGAATGAACTTTTGAATTCGGCAGATGATTCAGATTCAAAATAAGCAGTGGCTGAGGTAGAATCATCTAAATTAGCTGGAGGGTTGGCTAAATCAACAGGGGCAAAAGATTAAGCCAAATCAGGAGTGGTGACAGGGTCAGATAAATCAACATCTGAATCTTTGGCAGGATTATCTGCTGATGGGTGAGGGGCATCTAGACTGGCATCTGCAGCTACATTATTGGAATCCTGTGTGGTCAAGGTGACTAAGTCATCAGATACTGATAAATCATCTGCTGTTTAATCAGAATTGTCTCAAGGTTCCATATTCAATTCACTCAGAGGACATCATTGTCAGGATCATCTGAATCTGCTGCAAAATCCCAAGCTACCAAAGAGGAATCTGCAGCTAAACATCAATCTTTAGCCAAGTCTCAGTCAGCTCAAGATAATTTAATTGAGGATTTGCAAAGGGAAGAAGATAAATCTAGAGCTGCTAAAGCTCCTAAATTATCTTCATGGTCATGGGTAGTTGCAGCTAAGCCAATAACAGCAACAGATAAACTTACAATATTAGTAGCAACGGCAGTTACACCAACAATAGCAGCAACACCAAAATTGGTGGCAACTGCAGATATATCAACAGTAGCAACAGCTAAAAAACAAAAGCAGCATTAACTTCTAAATGAACAGCAGCAACAGCTAATGCTAAAGCAACAGTATCTTCAAAAAATGTGACAGAATCAGTCCCATTGAGTCTGCCAATGCAAAAGCAACAACATATGAAGAAGCTGAGCTGTCAAAAAGGGAAGCCACAAAAAAGTAGCAAATAAGCTGGCATAGGCTAGAAAGCTGGCAGCATTGGCATTTTTGAAATCAACAAATCAAGAAGCAAATGCAGCAACTGATGAAGCGGTACCAGTACAGTCAGTGGATGAGATACAAGTGGAGAGGGGAGCAGTAGGAGGCAATGCAACAGCAGCCATTGTACAAGTAGCAGCAGAAGGAGTGAGTCCATCAACAGAAATCATATCAAATGAAGTGAATCAAACAACAGCAGCTGGTGCTGTGAAAGTATCAGTAGGACGGAATGCAAAAGAAAAATGAAAAAGAAGAAAGTCATCCTCAAAGAAGGAAGGATCAAAAGAAAAGAAAGCAAAAACAGAGAGTTAACCTGGTAGAGACTGTGGTCATAGAAGGGAAAATGGATGTAATGCACCAACAAACAACACTATTGGTAGATGGAGATGCAGAGGAACTGATTCAGTCCACCCAGTTGCACAGGATAACTACCTAGCTCTACCGTGTGTGCAAGAGATTTGGCAGCTAAATCCACTATAGAAGTTGCTAGACTTGCCAAGAACATGGCAAATTTTTTGAAAGTCAACTTGCCTTAAATGTCTCACACACAGCAGTCCAAACTATGCAACTACACAAGCTGGGTCAATAGAAATTTTTTTCATATCACCATCAAGTCAGGCCAAGCAAGGCTCAACCAGACATCAAATGGATAGTCATGTCACATCACCATCAATGCAAGGCCAGCAAGGCCTGAATCAGAAATTTGATCAACAAGATTTTGTCAAAGTCAAAGAAGAAACAATAGACAGATTTGAAGCATGTTAAGCAAAAGAATCATCTAAAGCAATTGAAGCAGATGCCTTTTCCAGCTTAGTGGTTAGAAAGTTATTCACTGGAATAAATTTATTATCGTGGTTGAATAAAATTGATTGGTCTACTTGTATAGGAACTAGAATTAGTAGCTCTTAAATTAAATTTAACTCCTTTCAATTTCATTCATTAATTTGAGTGTGCCCACAATAGTATTTTGGCTCATCCATACATTATTACTAATTCCTTAGTTAAAATATTTGGCACAGATACAAATTGAAAAATTGTTCATCATTCAACCTTTCAATTTTTGGATATTGATGATTTAACATAAATACTATTTGTATGTCATTGTTATTTTCATACAATTTTATTCATAACTAACGTTTTTCATTTTTGTTGAAAGGTGTAATTATTTCTATTTTTTTCTTTCTCTAGTTTAAAAACTCTTTCAAAGATGATGCAGATAACAAATCCTACCACCAAGGACCAAAATCAAATTTGCTATCTTTGCTTTGTTATTCTGTAAGTTATTGAATCACATTTTAATCAATACTTTATTCTTTGCTGTCAATTTCCCCATCTCTTCTCCAAGTTCATGAACCAACATTGAAAATCACCATGCCCCCAAGAAAGAAGAAGAAAGACACTCAATCAGCTGATTTATCTTCCACTGGAGAAAACATTGACAATGACAGAATGCCTCCTGTTTGTGCTGAAATGGCCACCCCCAAAGGCATTGATCATGAATGAGCAAACTCCTTGTTAAACTTGAGTCTATAAGTACCTTGTTCTTGGTTCAAAGGGAGAAAACATAAAAAAAAACTTCAATATTGTTGGGTACATGCTGTCAACTTTCTTTACAAAAAGGATTACAGTTATTTCAACATTCATCCTGACAAATTTGTGTCTTCTGGTCCATTTGACATGAGATGTGATGGAGTCCACACTTATTGTGACAAGAATGAGGAAAATTATGGCAAATACTATGTGCTAGAATGACCAAAACCTCCACTATAGTCAACTGTGTATGATGACTCCGCTTTAACCACCACCACAAATCAAAGTCAAAATTCTGAATGTGATTTACCATCAAATCAACCCTCTCCTACTGTTGAAACAGACCATGTCACTCCACTTGTTTCTGTCTCTGTCCAAGACAACCTGCTCAATTCACCCTCCTCAGTATCATCTCCAGAATCTCTTGACTTTGGAATCTCCAATGATGAAAAAACTTCTGATGGATTAATTGAAGATCAGTCAAATGATTCCTGCTCAGAAGATATCAATCAAGTAGCTCCTGAAAGTGAGGAGGACATTGACAACTCCAGATAATGGTGGTGATATCCACTCTGATGTTTTTGAGGAACAAAATGGTTTGGGGACCATACTAGAAAATTTTACAGTCAATGCAATTGTAGAAATTTAAAATTTCTCCAAACCAAAGAAAAAGTTTGTCCAGAAACCAACTGATGAGTTCCTTAAGCCTCATTTTGACATAGAGGAAGTTGCTGATATGAGGATTGTCATCACTTGCAAGTTGTGTTCAGGTTTCAAGAGGAATTGGCAAATCTACAGCACCTCCAAAGCAAGAAAGCATCTTGTGAACCAATGTTCTGATGTCACAAATGGATTGAAAGCTCTTCTTTTCAAACAACTTAATCTTTAAAAAAGCAAAAGAAGGATGAAGCTATCAAACCAGTTGTAGCAGGCAGAACATCACGGTTTAAAACAATGGAGGAAATCAGAACTGTGGCAGAAATGAAAAATGTGTCATCTTTTTCAACTGTCTCAATGGTTAGCAATGAGAAGATCAATTCCAATGAACATCATGTCATGACTAAGGAAAGATCAGACTGGATTATCCAACCCAATGTGGAATGCCACATGATTTTGGGAGAACCATTGTCTAGGCTTGAGGATGATGCAATTAGATCTCCAATTTATGATGCATCACAGGACATTGAGTACTTTTCCCCACCTGTTCTTCAACTCTTTTTGACAATTATGCTTATTTTATTGATTGGCAGACTACAAAATAGATGATTCAATACATGAAAACTCTCCCTGGTTATCTCTGTATCAGTTTTGATTCTGTGATGGTTCTCTCTTACTCTAAAATCTTATTATCCATTACTAGGTGCACTCTATCAATTGTCCGGGCACTCACCTGCCTCAAAGAGAAAAAACATATGACTGAACATGAGGTAACAGAAGTGGAGAGAGTAATGGCAGATGTGAAACAGATTCTGGAATTTGACTTTGCCTGCTGTTCTATTGACAATGCTCCAAGACGTGTTGCACAGCTAGTTGCTGATTTCATGCAATATGTTCTTGTGAACCTTGACAAGTGCCACTGCATTGATCTTGTTGTCAAAGACTTAGTAGATATTGCCTGTGTTGATGTCGTGATGGAGGAAGCAGAAGAAGCCTATAATTTTGTGAAAATTGATAGAATCAATGGAATTCAAAGTAATCTTGATGATCAGATTGTGGTAGAAGAACCAGTTGCATTTTGCAAAAAGTAGGTAGCAACAAGGATGAATTTACTTTATGATTTTGTCATTGATGCCAACCAAAATCAAGCCTTTGTTTGCTCTGTTTCCAAGACTACTTGATATGATGAGTATTACAATGATCAAAGAGCCAATGATCAGATGTTTCTGTCCACTTGTGTTACCAATTGTAATATGGGAAGATCAACTCAGTTCTATGGACTGAACAAAATCACTGTTTTCATTCAAGCTACTCACCTTCTGCATTTTTTACCTCTTTGTGGCTGCCATGTGGAATAAGATCAATAAAGTTTTCACCAACAAAATTTTTCAAGCTGTTTTCACTGGTGATGATTGCAAAGAAATGAGAGAAATGATTGATTAACAAGAATGATAAGAAAAACAAAGACTCTCAAAAGTAAACATTCCTGGACAGGTGTGCTAGATGGGCTTTTCTTTGTGAACCTTTTGTTGGAGAGTGGAGGAATCATTTCTTGAACACAGATGATGAAGATGAAGAACTTCCACAGAAAATGATTAAGTTCTTTGTGCTGCTAGATAAAAATGGGTCAGATACCCTAAGGCAATTTGTCAGAAAGGATTTTGATGTAAGATTTGAAATGTATGGTTCCTTCTAAATCTTAATTTGTTTTGCTCTAATATTTACATCCTCTTTGTTATTTTTAAGGAGTTCTGCTCTCAAAGTGGAGCTTGGCAGTGCTAATTCTCAACACCTCTCCCATGTGATGTTGATAGGGACGTGGTTGAAGAGAGCAATAGCTCTCTCTCATTGGCAGATATTGAAAGATTGCAGAGAGAGCTGGGGGAATTACATGCCGGTTAACCTGGTTCAGGGCAAGGGCCAAGAATTTACTGTTCTACAAACATGTGGCAGAATGGCTAATATCTATTCCCACACAGGATTTGATGGAGTGTGAGCAACATGCAAAGCCACAAAAAAGCAAGATATTGACCAAAGAAAGGAACAGACAAGGTGATTGAAAAATGAATTGTTTCTCCATACTTGTGTCAATATCTGCAAACTACAAACAAAAAGACAAAAATGAAAGCAGAGATGTTTTGAGTTAGTTGCAGAGAGAGTTTAGGTGTTGGGTTGGATTTGGTTGCAGTGGAGCATCCTGTTTCATACTTTATTGCTATGGGAATGACAGTTTTTTCAGAAATTGGGTAATTATTATTTGTTCGGGGAAGGAGTGAAAATATGAGACTTTTTACATGTGGGGATACTCAGTGTGTACAATAATGGTAGATAGGTGGTATTTTTTTGTCACAGGTCCCCAAAAAAACATCTCCTACTGTACTTACTTTGTTGTATTTTGCAGAGACAAACACTGTTATCTGTAAGAATCATAATTCTTATAAACACCAAATTGTCATGACATTACAATGCTTTGAAATATGCTACAATTTTTGAAAGTAAATGATTAGAAATTGGATTGAGATTCCTAATCAATAATGAATAAAAGTTTATTTAGGTTGAATTTGTAATACTTTATAGAATGCATTTGATTCTCAATTTGGCAAATGATTATTTTTTGTCCTTAAACATAATATGTTCCCTATTTCTATAAGCAAGAATCACATGAGCAAGATATTCTTGTTCAGGTCTTGAGTAGGCTGTGTGATGCATTCAGGTTGTTTCAGATACAAGAAGTAAAAATTGGGAATGTGTTAGGAGCCAGCTGTTTAAATTAAGTATGACAATCAAACTTAAAAAAATCGTAACACACCAACCAGCCGAAAAAAAAGAGCTGGTGAATTTCAAGACTGCAGCAACAGCGGTTTGTCGCATTGATGGCAACAGTGGTGGAATTGGTAGCGGAGACAGGGAAAAGGCAGCAATATATAAGAGAGCAGTTGTTTTAATAAAGTTTGGCTATCAATCTAAAAAATCAAATAGCTCACCAATCAGCCAAGAACAAAGGAGCAGACACTTTGGAGATGGTAATGACAATAGTGGAATACACAGACTGTAACAGCAGTGGCATTGGCATTGGCATTGGCAGCATAAATGAGAAAAAAGAGAAGGAATATGTTAGACAGCAGAGGTGGTGGTGACAATATTGTATCTCTGCCATGAAACACCAGTCAGCCAACAAATGACAGAGCAGTAAAACCGGACACTACAGTGACAACCATGAGCTGCCTTGGAACCTACATTGGTGGCATTGGCAGTGGAGATAAACAAAACAGACAGGAAGCTGTGAGGTGGTGGCAGCAGAAAATCCAATTAAATCATCATGGCTGCCAAACTTAAAAAAGTATAACTCACCAATCAGCCAATAAATTAAAAAGGATTCACTTCAGAGATGATGGTGACACAGTGCAGTGTCAGTGGTATTGAGCTGAATGGAGGGGGGTGAGAAAACAGCTTCATTGCACCAAAGTGAAGATGGGCAGTGGAAAGTGGATTTTGCACCATTTTGTATGGTTGCTTGATGCAGTGCAATAATGAGGGCTCTGTTCAAAGATTGTGTGAGGATGGATGCAGGTGAGTTGCTTATCACAAGATGTGTACATGGAGTGTGCATAACAACAGACTTTTAAAAATTACGAAGGAAATGAAATTCAGGATAAAAGAGAAAAAAAATAATTAACAAAAAAATATACAAAAAAGTTATTAATTTTAGTTCTTTTTCAAAAAAATCATGGCATTGGTGCTACATTACATGATTTGTTTTGTTCTAAAATTTTTAAAAGATGCAAATTTAATAAATTGAAAAATATCCAAAAAATCTGTGCCAAAATTCAAATGTTACATGTGGTACAAAAAGTTGCCACCAAGGGCTTTGAACTCAAGACCCTGAACTATAGAAACTTTCTGTTTCAATTGGTGCACTGCCTCTGTGCCACCAAGATGACTTGCCCATTTAGCAAAATTAATTCTTTATTACTTGTTTTGTGTTTTTACATAAGGGTTATTACTGCATACCTCTCAATGAATAAAATTGGCCAATTTTGGTCAAAACAATAAATTTATTGCCCAGAATAACTTTATAAACACTATTTCCAATGCAGCAGCTTCTGCTTCAAATTATGCAATGGCTAATATTAATGCTAATGCTGGGGTGAATGCAAGTTCCAATGCTGCAAGGTACAATGCAAATGCTGATGCTAACTCAACAAGAAATTAAATGAACAGGATTTTAAGTAACGCTCCAGGGTCTGGCGCATTTTTTTGGTCAAATACCTTTAAAAAATCATAACTCAGGGAGTTTTCAGAGTTATTGGACGAAACATACACCAAATTAAAGCTGATATTCCAAGGTTTCTGAAATAGTAGTACATCTGCTGGCAATGAAAAACATGTTATGCTTGTCAAATTTTGTGTCAAAGTTAGGGTCTTCTTGCAGAGATCCAATTCTTTACTGAAAAAGTTCAAACAAAAGCGATCGATCTTATTTATTATTTTTCCTACGTAAAACATTTTGGTGCGGACATCACAACTTCCTCTATTACATAAAAAAGTACCATTATTATTTTATGATTTTTAGGCATGGTTTGACTTACTTGAAATCCTGTTAATGCAACATCTCAATCCAATTCCAATTCAAATGCTATCCTAACATCCAATGATACCACAAAATTAAATTTATGGTAACTCAAGTGATGCTACCAAATCCAATGATGCTGCAGACTCTAATGATACAGCAAACTCCAATGATGCAACTAACTCAAATGATACTGGCCACTCTTTCAGTGCTGCTAACTCCAATTGTGATGAAATCTCAAATGCAAATAATGATGCAACAGCTACTGATGCTGTTACTGCTGCTGCTTATGCCAACAACAATGAAGCTGGTGCTAGCACTTCCCACTCATCTAGTTCAAGGGCTGGTTCTGTTGCTAATACAAGTTCAGCAGATATGGAGATGACTTCTCTTAAATTAAGATCCTCTTCCTTGAGCTCTTTCAGTTCCTCAAGCTCATCAAGCTCCTCTGTTTCAGTACATGCAAGAGAAACACATATAATGGTATATCAACAACTGCTTCTGCATCAATAAGAACAGCAAATTCAGGAGTCACATAACAGGTTCGACACCAGAAAAAGCACAAATTCCAACACAAAATCCAACAGCAGCACAAACAGAAAATGAAATATTGTCTCAGGGATCAGAACCACAATCTGGACCAGAAGGAGCATTGCTCAAACAAGGGAAGGCTTTTGTTGACTCTTCTGTTATTCCTAGTTTGTCCCCTCCCAAGATGCCATCTAGGCCAAGAGCATTGTCAGAACAAGGGAATGCATCAGTTAACTCTTCTGTAGTGGCTAGTTTATCATTGGCTGAGACAAAAGAATTGAAACCATCTTCCCAGATAAAAAATTATCTTTAATCAGAAACTGATAAGATCAAATGCATCCTATTAGTTTTCAAGGAGGCAGGATAGAATGGAGCAATTGAGTTAAGTAAAGTCTTCAATTTAGAAGGGGTGTCTAAAGCATTTCTATGCCCAACCAAGGAACTGGGACAGGATTGTGCAATCAGCTGGGACAATCACACCAACAAGGCTTTTTTGAGATATTTCATTCAATAACAAAACAAGATGATCTCAATATGACAGGGGGCTGATCCCATTTGCTCACTGATTTGGGACCAAGTTTGTATCATAATACACTTCCCGTTGCGCTCAAACCCAATAAAAAGACTGTTGAATGGATCAGAATGAAAGTGGAAGAATACAAAGCATATCAAGGAAGAAAGAGGGAATACCTTGAACAAAAAGGTATCTCAGAATCCAAAATGTCTGGCTACAAAAAAAGCCAAACATTGAGACTGCCTTTTTTGTTTAGGATCAGAGGGGTATGATTGAAAAGAATTCCCAACTAAGGAATGCCCAAGTAGATGATGCCAATGCCAGGAATATTTTGAAATTAAGGTGGCTATTCCAAGACCAAAAAAATGCACATGTGGATGGAAGACGCAATATAATATATTGGAACACAATAAGAATAGAAAACCAAAGTTTTCTAGAACTAGAATGTCCATTTAAAAATAGGTGTGTTATCTGGATAGCAATTTGATTTATCAATGGATGATATGAGGAAAGTTGTTGATAAGTTCATTTTTAATCTGTATCACATTGCAAACATGTTTTGCAACATTGAAAGTAATTCACTGGCTTATTTTCATTAGTTCAGAGGGAGAAATTAAGAAGATGAAGCTTGAGGAATAGTGGTAGAGTTTAACAAATATCAAATATCAGCTTAAACAACTACACTAAAAACATAGGCAGACATGACTTTTGTCTTTCTTTTGCACAACAAAGTATGCAGCAACAGCAAATAGAGATGTGATGCAAAGCATCATCCATGCATGTGTGCAGGAATTGATTGAAACCAGTCATTTACCTCTAAGACTATTTATATTCAACCTGAGGTTTATAACCAAGCTCTTGTTCCTGCAGAATCTTGGGATTGTGATTAGGATGAACTCATGACTGTAGTGGATAGGGACATAAGTGCTGTGGGTGAGACAAGCCATGAGAGTCAGAGGCAGGTCAGGACAATCAGTGAGAGGTGCTTGTTGAAGCCCGACAAGAGGAGAGAAGTAGTCTATCACCATGAATGCCTGCCTCTTTTGCAGCAGTGTCTTCAGCAACCCAGTAGTTCAAATCAGAAATCTTATCATTCTTGAGGAGTTCCCCAAAGTCCATGTCTAACAGATCTCTATGATCTTCCAGAAGATCCATGGGGTCTGTGTGTGTCAGCTCTCTAACTTTCTTGATTAGATCTGTTACTGCAGTTGCAGTCATAATTCCATCAACCTTGTAGTGAAAATATTGGTTTCAAAAGCACCATTGTGCATGATTGATTCTGATGATTTTGTAGACCAATTGATTGGTCCACTTCCTAGCACAACCCTTATGTTGATGTGCCTTGCAATCCTGGAGGCAGTATTGATAGAAGAGATTTGTGATACAACCTTCCATTAGTGAATCTTTAGCTAAGGTTTGAAAGCTGATGAATCATGGAAGACAGGATGATGTGACAGACCCACAACCTCTAATATATGAGATAAGAGTGGAGCAAAGGCTATGACTGGTTTTTGTCATGCCCAACCATTCCTGGAGTTCTGTCACAGAGTGGTGAAACATCTTCATGCAATTGGGATCACAACAACGGAGGACATGTGGAATAGATTCATCTGGAAGGTGGAAGCTGGGGCACACTTTTTGACAGATTTATCTATCCTTGCAATTTGCCTGTTAGTGCCACAGCAGTGTGTGACATGTTTTGTCAACCAAGCACTGAACACTCCCAGTCAACCAAATTGAACAGGCTTTTGTAAAGAATCTTTTTGTCATATAGGACAGTTTTGGCAACCTTGGCCCCCCACAGGTCACACACAGATTCTTTGAGCCTGACACAACTTTTGACAGAGCTAACTGGTATGCAGATATTTTCAAAGGGAAGATGATCATCAATGTATTCCTCCAAAGCAGTAGCCTCTATCAGAGTATCCTTGGCCATAGCATCACAAAGGCAGTTGAGTTGCTCAAGGGATGAAAGGTGACATCATGACACAACATCATTGAGATGACTAGCAACATAAAGGTTTGAGGATTTCATGGGAATGGACCAATAAGCATTTTTGTAAGCTCACAAGACATCAGCTTGTGACTGTTTAGCCAGTAGTACTAAGGAAGCACCCAATGAATTTCCATGAGAGTTGATGCCTGTGTTGTCGCGCCCAAAACAGTTCAAGGGACAGTGGGAAAGAGCTCAGACATGAGTATCTTCATAAACTACCAACAACGCCATGTAAGAGCCCAAAATTTCACCTCAGTAGTTGCCCACAGAGCATGACTTGTTGACCAAAGTGCCCTTTGCTACTTGACTAGTCTGTGTACATTTAAGGACAAATGCAGCAGAAGAGAGACATTTAATCACCATTGGCATATAAGAGCCATCACTGCAGATCAATAAGGAGTTTGTCAGGATTCAGGATAGAACCCATTATCCTGGATCTGTTGCTCTCACAGGAGAAGTTCTTGAAGAGAGATTGATTCTGAAAGCTCTTTATTACACCCCATAAAGAAATATCAATGTTTGGAGATGTGGGCTGAGGCGTAATGGAATGCAGGTGCACTGTCTGAGCATTGACATGATGCACACTGGCAAACAAGAGATCTGTGATATTGATGAGTTCCTGGTACAACATAATCTATATAATGATCGGGCAAGTGCGAAAAGATGGCGCTCCCGCGTGAGTCACATTTGGTTCAGTTTCACGCGGGGTTTGTTAGGCACGGGACTCAGATTTTCGACCAAAAAATAAAAAAAGATGGGACCTTTTTTCTTTCGTAGATTTCGGTATATATTCAACATAAGAATGTTTATTTTTTGTTTTTTTTTACAGCGTTTACGTATATATGTAACATGGGAATGTAAATATTTGTTTAATTTTTTTTCGTTTATACTTAGGAATACAATATATGTTGGATAAAATTACGGTCGAAGTGAAGTTTTTTCCCAGTGGAAAAGGATTAACTTGTGTAGTCACGAGTATGCGTACCATACTTTCTTTCAATCCTCTATTTGATATGCGTACCTTATTACTACTTATTATTTTGGCGCGGTAAAATCAATGGCGAATCCTTTCGAAGATGTTAACACAGAGCCGTACTTGGACATCCCCCGTGGATGGGCTAGGAGCATGGCCAGTTAAGTCAATGAATGCGATGATGCCGAAGATTGCTGTTTAATGCTGACGGATAGTACTTTATTAATACTGCCAAAAATCCCGAAGTCAAAACGTCATAAATATTGCTGACAATGTACTCCCCCACCAAGCGCCACGCCATCTTTTTCTAGCTTGCTGTATTTGCTCCCATGAACAACTGGCCGAGTGCCTTTGTTTGTGAACCATGGAGAGGTACAGCAGCTTAATGCTGATGGAGATAGTAAAGACACCATATATAGTGCTGACAATGTACAACAAAAGAGAACGCAAAATAACAAATGAAAGTTGAC
>JALLOT010000886.1:0-17294 GCA_036939595.1 Thalassiosira livingstoniorum
AAACAGACTTGCACACCTTAAGTAAGTGTAATACCATACTCAATTACTCCTGGGGAGCATAAATGGTGTAAACTTAAAAAATACTCAATTTCGAAAATACCAAGCATTTGATAACTTGGTTACATATTTATTGGTTATTACCCAATATTCTGAGCACATGGGTGCAAAGAACAGATATACCCATCATGATGAGGATGCATTTGAAACAAATTGGACCGTCTCTCATTTTGGATTTGCAGCAACTTGTTTGTATGAACAGAGAGGTCAGAGAAAATTGTTCAAGTAGAGAGTAGATAAAGTCATAAGCCCCAGAAAAATAAAAATAAACTTTACAACATACAACAACAGAGTATTATAAAAATCTTTAGTTATTACCCCTAAGTATGAATGAGTCAGTACTGAATCCAAAAGTATTGAGATCAATTCTGCACAACTACATGTACTATTGGTAGTACTATACTACAACTGTTGTAAAAGTGACATTATCCTAGAGTAGTAGCATTATGGTAGTCTGATGACTGATGATAATAATAGTATAATCTACTTACCTTAAGTACAGATGTAATATTATGTAGGAGTATTTTAATAAAAAATGTTACTCTTTCCATCACACAAAAATTGTGGTCAAATATTTTACATATTTTATCTTTCTTAAACAAACAAATGTAGCACTTATTAAAAATGATGACTTGTGCCACCTTGATAAAGGCATCATATTTTTTACCTCTTCAACATGTCAAAATCTATGAATGTTTTTGTAATGGATACTAACAGTGGATTTTCCTCTCTGGTTTTTGATAGCAGAGTTTCCCTAATGCCTCCTTTACTAGGGTAGCATTCACAGACCAAATAATGATTAGATCAAACCAGCTACAACAAGTCTTCAACCAGAACTATGCCACAGTCAAAGTGTTGTGTATGAATTAAACATCACACTATTTTTTATTTGGCTAAAAATTCACCAATTGTGGAATGTGACTGGTGTGCACTGCTCACAAGATTGGTGTCAATGAATGTATTTTTGTAACATGATTTTTTAGTTATCATTGTTACATAGAATGTCTTTATCTCCAATAAAGAGGTTGCAGTATACTGGTCCAAAATTGTATTTGTATCATGAATTGTTTGAATGACGTGTGTAAGAATACACAAAACTCTTAATCTGTGTCATTTCCTTTATTTTAATTCAAAAGTCATATTATTATTTAATATAGAGGTAGTGAATCATTTGTAATAAAGTTGGAAACTTGTGTTTTGTAGTGATCACAGGTTATCACATTTCAAAGAGCTTGCATTTCAAAAAAACTGAAATGCGCCAAGTTTTTAAAATGTTAAGCAAAATGGGCCAATTTTTTTAAAATGTGGACCTTTGAAATGTGATAACAACGAATCTATTTCTTAACATTTATGATAGCCAGGACCAAGAAAGGAAAGATTTTAGCAACTTTTAAATTATATTCTTGAATGTATGTTATGCTTTACAAATTATAAGTGATCAACATAAAAATAACAAAAAAATCACCTGTACTCACCCTGACTGAGCAAACATTAAAAACCTCCTAAATTTTCAGTGCAAAATAAGATCAAATTAAAATAATCAATAATAACTTTCTCCCAAGTCACAACATTAGCTGTAGTGTAATTGTCAATGAGTTTGACCTCCCCATTTCACCACCCAACACTTCTTCTCAACTCTAGCATGGTAAAGTTCATGATTTTCTAATCAAGGGCAATACCCATCAAGAAAATAGAAAGTCACAACCCCAGATGCATAATGATCCTCTTTATCATTTGGATTGCCCATAAATAGAAATTTAGGTCCATGAAAAAGGCCTGGTTCCCAAGTTTCTTTTGTGATCTGTAGTGTTCTGGAAATTTTCAACAACAACAAAATCTAGAATCTGTTGGTTATTTTAACTCGTCATTTCTCGTTCATGATGGAGTGGAGATAGAGACCCTAGTTGAAACTGAAGAATGCAGCGAAGAAAAATTTTCTTGTCCATCCATCACTGGCAATCATAGCAGCCATGAAGAAAAAACAGCAACGGGAGGAACAGAGGAGAACGATCAGCCTGTAGATTACTTTTTCATTGCTCTGATATTTGCAAATGTTTAATTGACAAAAGTTTATTGAATTGATACAGGAACGCGCTTTGAAGGACGTCAAAAATGTCAGTGATTCAAAGATGAAAACAACTTTAAAGTAAACTATTCAGGAATAATGGACTGTGTCGGGGCAGTCTTAGTTGGTGAACATTTTCTTAATTGGTTTACATCCAAAGAGTTTATTATTTATCTATATGCTTAGAGCCAAAGTTTACTAGAGCATAATCCATTTTTGACATACAACGTCATTTGTAGCGCTCTGTAAACACAAGGTAAACACAGCAAGGTAAAAAGTATCACTGAATAAATTCTGGCAATTTGTCTCAATAATACAACTTTTAAGTAGTACCTTTATTGTTGATAAAAAAATAATTCATGGTGTGCAGTCGCTAGTTCTTAACCACCACAACCTTTGACTGCAGCATTCAGCAGAAGTAGAATACTTAGCATCCCAACTATGTGCAAGCCCTCCACAGGTGGCACCGTCTTCACAGTCCTGGACACATTGTTGAAGTACAGCATCAACGTACCACATGGATGATCCTGTCGGTCCACTACCAGTGGTACTGTAGGACTCACATGAATCAATATCAAGCCAACCGAGCTTGCTCTTGCAACAGAGTGATGCCGAGTCATATAACGTTTTGTATGCATCTTCGTTGATACCACCACAAGGAAAACCTTCACCTTCGTCGCAATCTTGCTTACATACATAATCAACGTAGTCTACAAACCATTTGTTTGTACCTACTAGAGGAGTGAGAGTAGACTCGGACACACAAACAGGAGATGATCTCCAACTAAGTTTTGCCGAGCAACATGTTACAGCATCGTCAAAGAGTTGGCTGTGAGATTCAGCCAGCCCACCACAAGTAGGATCACCAGAGTCTTCAATGCAATCTTGGACACATATTTTCTTCTGGTGGTCAACAAACCATTTTCTCGAAGGAGCAATTGAATTTCCCATACAGGCCGTATAGCTCCATTTATAGTACCTCTGGCAGCATGCATCACGTGATGAGTACAGCCATCTTTAAAACAAAGACATTCGTGATTAGAAATGAGTGGTTAGATGACGCAAGTACAAGTGCTGTCTTCAATAAAAAATTTAATGAAACAACTCACGCGGACGGATTGTTCGTCATATACAACGGCTCATTTCCATCATTGAGACAGTATCCGCCACCAATCCAGTCGGGATAGAATTCTGACAGCAACCCGAGCAGAGACGTAACTACCGCTGAGAAGTCTCCTGAATCAACTGCAGCAGCAAGGAGGGCATCGGCGTCACTGCCAGCATCAGCAGCGTTCTGAGCTAGATCTGTCGCAAATTCACCACTGGCAATCTGTTCTTGCATTGATGTTGTCACAGCATTATAAAGAGCATTTGCAACTTCTTGGCTGTCGTCACAAGTATTGGTGCTACATATTGATTCCAGTATCAGTTCATAATCAACAACAGTTGCTTCCAAAATGCGTGAAGCTGCAAGAAGTCGATCCCTTAATGTAGTCGTTGTATCAACAAGCTGACCATTGATTGAAATAATTCTCACTCCCACAACTCTCTGACTTGTATTCAAGTTAACACTAGCTGCAGAGGCAATGGTGTCAGCCATGACAGTAATAACAGTTGCGAGCTGAACGTTTGAAGACGGTATGTTGAAGCCCGAAAGAGTAATTGATGCTGGAACTGTAATCTCAATGCGTGGCTTTGTGAAAGGATCAACTGATGGACTCAGAGAAGTTGAGGGAGCCTCAGTTATCACTGAGGGAGCCTGAGATGCTGTTGGGGAAGAAGTAGGAGGTTTTGTACCAGTCTGCGATCAATCAACAAACAACGTGTTAGTCATCAATGAAAAAGTAGCGTTTCTGCTTAGCAGATGACTAAACAGCATTCTCACTTTAGTTGGGGACAAGGATAATGAAGGATTGAGGGAAGGTACAAATGATGGGGACGCCGAAGGAGGCTCAACCGCGTAAGAGTAAATAAGATCTCCTTGGAACAAAAACGATGCACCTCCAGACGATGAAAACAAATCGTCATAAGGATATTTCTTGTGCCCTGCAGTCAACACCACTTCGTCATTCTCGGATACATCAGTGGCATCTGATTGCCGAACTTTGAAATAGTTTCCAATGCACGCAATATAAAAAGCTTGTGTTTGCCCAGTGTACACTGGAACAGGATCAATGTCTTTTGATGGAATCTTTGAGGGATTGCTACTCCCAACAGTTACAGAACCAATTTTTGTCCACTTGCTTGAATCGCTTGATGCCCCGGAGACCGCCCATGACCCAGGCTTAGTATAAACGTGGAATTCAAAACTACTTCCACCAAAGTGATCAACATCGAATGCATTCACATTGATTGCACGTTTTGGGATCACTATAAAAGTTGTACCGTCAAAAGAGTGACAGCTGGGTTAAAAATATGCTTCCAAAAGAAATGAGCAAAGAAAATAGTCTGCTCACCATCAAACATAATTCCAAATGCACCTGACACAGTACCAGACGATGAGCTCTGTAGCCTGGATCTCTCGAGACTAGGTGCAAGTGAGAGCGACGGCTGCAAGCTTGGTGAAAAAGATAGAGTTGGTAGTGCTGAAGGGACTTCAGAGGGTGTAGCACTAGGCTGGGAAGACACTGAAGGTGCATCACTTGGCATTGAGGAAGGTTCAGAACTTGGTTGGCTGGACGGCTGAGATGTCGGCTCCGTTGACAGACTAGGGACCAATGTAGGCAAAGAGCTTGTACTCGGACTCATAGATGGAGAGTGCGAAGGAGTCTGAGTAGGTACATCAGACTGAGTCGGTGATACCGATGGCTCCTTTGATGGCTCAAGTGAAACTGATGGCGAAGAGCTCGGAGAGAAGCTAGCCGATGGTTGAGCCGAGGGGACGGTCGAGAGTGACGGCGCAAAGCTCTCGGAAGGCGAAAAACTGGGCATTATAGTTGTGACTTCAGAATACTCAATGATGCCATCTTTCATGTTAAATGATGTCGCTCCAGGGCTCTCAAGAAGGTACGGTCCAGATTCTGGGGTCCCTAAACCAAACGGATGCTCATCATTTATACCGTAAAACTTGATTCCCTCCAAAAGGATGAGTTTTGTGCTGTCATTTTGGATATAGAACAATGAAAAAGTGACGCAATTAGCTAGAACATAATCGTTAACACAAAAATACTCGACAAGACTGTGAGTACTGACAAGAATCAATCATTTGGGAGTCATCTAGAGTGCTCTCCTACCTACATAATAAATAAACGCACTGTTGACTCGGCACGATTTTTCAGTCACACCTTTCCAGTTTTGCACAAGCGCGAGCGAGTGCAGAATTGGAAAGATGTGACTGAAAAAATGATGCTGAGTCAACGTGAGATTATTTTTGAACTCCCTCAAGTGTAAAAGAACAAAACAGAAAGGTCGCTGTGCACTTTTTCTGTGTTCTTTTGCACTAGTTGGAGTTCTTTGATTTGGCTTGCAGGTACAGGTATCAGTAATTGGGTATTGGGTATTTTTAATGGCTGCTATGTGCACTTTTATGTGCACTTTTCAACACACTTTTCCTTTAATTAACATTAACAATGTATGTCAAAATATTACATTAAGTGGCAATAACTTTGGCCCCTTCAAGATTTATGGCCAAAAATCACACTTACAAGCAGAGCGTCTATTCTACACAAATCTTCGTTGATTTCATTGCCAGATGTATTCTCAAAGTAACACCTGGGACTAATTTTTGGAGGAGACTTTGTCACAAGCCCTCTTTTATGCTCTGAAGCATTTCTAATGTCTATTTTATAAAGAGGGGAAAAAATACCCATAACTTACCTAAATATTGCTGGCACAGTTAGTTATTTGCCAGTTATTTTCTGCAACAGATCATGGTCAGGTATCAGGTATCAGATATCAGTTACTTAAAATACCCGGTTATTAACTGATAGCTGCAGCTATTTTTGGTCAGGTATGAAATGGGTATGGTAAGGAACCCTGATCAGAACTCATCAGAAAGCATCAGAACCTAATACTGCACAGTACCTACTACTACTTAGACTATTTCCTATGGAAGCTGAAGATTTAGCTGAAAATCTAGCTTTACAAAAAATCACTGAAAAATGTGTTTCCAACGGAAGCTAAAAACGAGCTGAAAATTTGGGGTTTATCTGCAAATGACTGTTTTGTAGTCGTGGAATTTTCAGCTGGCTGAATATTTTCTGAGGTAGCTTAAGATAGCTCGAATCTTCAGCTGGCTGAAAAAGTAGCTGAAGATTTTCGGTCTTCCTCTGAAATAACATTATTACGACTTTTAAACAAAAATAAAAATAAATTACACTATTTAATTATGTTTAGTCCACATAAAAAGAATAATACATTTTCTGGAATTTCCACTGCTTTCTCATTTTTTCATTGGACAAATAATATTGAATACATTGAGTGAGTTTTTAGCTGCCGCGATGAAAATGTAAATATCAGTATTGTACACTTATCAGCAAGAGCAAGAGCATGCAAACCTCATGGTAATACTTAGGTAGGAATATGCTGGTATGGTATAATAGTATGAAGTATGGTAGAGTATGTTAGGAGTACTACTACCTTTTACCTTATGGCTCGTAGGTAGGTATGTAAGTAGATACAGCTAGATTTTCAGCTCCTTTAAGCACTTCCGTTATAAGTGAAAAGCCGCTAGAGTTGTATTTGATGCTCTGTAAAACTGACGTGTTTCTACTAGCCTCTATAACATACCAAATTCAGCTACTTTTTCAGCGCCCCCTGGGAAATAGTCTTATTACAATACTTAGGTGGTTATTAGAAGACAGCCTCTACTATACTACTTAGTACCGACACGCTTTGCTAGGCACCCGCCAGCCACCAGCCCCCAAACTGTTTTCCTTCATCTGAGGCAGGTGCTGAGGGCGGGCGAGTAATCTGACTGTTGATACTACAGTATCCACGGTCGACGTCCAGACCGCACCTGCAGCTCAGGCTAGCTCAGGCCACCCAATACTAGGCATAGCACGCATACGTCAGCGCCCCAATAAGTACCTAGATTGGCACTAAGCCCCAAACACTCATGTAGATAATTGCTCATTATTTAGCANTGAAATCAATGTTATTGGGATCATCAAGAATCATGGAGAAGGTAAAGGGATAAACTTGAGCCTCACATACATCAAAAACCCAGTAATAATTGTTTTTGGGAAATCAATGTTATTGGGATCAACAAGAATCATGGAGAAGGTATTGAGTCTCACATAACTGTGAAAGTCAAAAATCACATGTGGAAGAATAATGGCTTTGTTCTTAATTGTTTTAAAGAGATTTACAACAAATGATATCGTTTTGAGTATATCAACTAAACCTAATGATGAGATGAAGGACCAGTACCAGTAAAAATAATCAATTGATAGTCAAGAAGCAGAATTAGGGTATCCTAAATAGAAATATCTACTGGGACAAGTTAATGAGGGAATTCTATATTGATGGTGCTTCCTTAAAAAGTGTAAGAAATTCTAGACTTAGTATCTATGTGGAACAAGGGTGTGAGAGACCATGCCACAAAAAGAAAAAACTAAGCATGTGGGCATCATAAATTACAATATTTTCAGAAAAAATTATTTTCCAATAAAAAATATGTTTTCCCTAAGATTTCCTTTGCGTCCGTTAGTGAAAAAAATCGGAATTGGCGCGGCGGCGGGCGGGGTGGGCTTCTGTTTGCTTCTTTTCTCTCAAAATTTCCTGACACTGACAAAGACGAAAGCGGAAAATCCAGGCGGCCACGGTTTCTTGCTTTGCCTGTCTGAAGAGTCAGTCGACGACATACAACGAGCAATATCTACCACTTAACAGCACTCTATCTGGCGTCATCCTTCTAGGATCGTAATCTCATTGTTTTCCTTTTATTCGAGCATTCCTCCCAACTTGCTGCCTTCTCAAACAAATTCATTTTCGATATTACAAGTCACCACATTCTTCCTCACATTTCCGACGGCGCTGCTTTCTCTAGATAATCACCGAGCTTTTCGAAAGTCGGGAGGTGATTTATTCGCCAAAAGCAGTCTCATCGATTTACAGAAATGCAATTTAGTCATTTTCATTTTTAAATTCTCCCGTCGGAGCTCAAGTTTGAAAAAAAATCGGTTTTCCTTCCCTTTTCAAGAACCGAAACTGCAATCTCAATCGAAATTGTCACAAAGCAGTAAAATTTCAAACGCAGTACAAAACAGTTCCATTTTGAGCTTTGGCGAATAAATTGGCTGACGAGTTGGGCAGAATTTAATTTTCGATGGAATTCTGCGGAACCAATCTGACTGTGGAAAAACGGCAGGACCAACACATTGGAAAGTGAATCACAACAACTTCTTATCGGTTTAATAAAGGTGGTTGTCTCTAGAAGCGACAAATGAAAATGTTTGCCGTTTTAAATTAATGGCTGTGCGAATACGGCTCAGATTATCACCCTTCCGTTGCATCGAATTACAATATCAATTTCGCCCTCCACCTTGCCACTAGCTGCCACGAAACGAAAGTCCTAGGTCTTTTGACCTAGGGGGGTATGCGTATGGTAAAAAGAGAGCAGACAACTATAAACAAACAATCATTGGACGGGGGGGCTTGTTTTTTTGGTGATCTTTAGCAGGTTGTGGCAGCAAGTTGGGCTGGTCTCGCCCTTGCTTCAATTGGGGAAATAAGAAGGCGACTCTACAATTATTATTAACAGCAACTGTGGAATCAAGAGAGCAATTTGTTCTGAATTCTTTTTTCGTTGAAAAAAGGGCCAAAAAGACATCCAATTTACACCTTTGTTCGAAACTCAAGACAAATTTGTCAAACGTATCCGCCAATTTGCAAGTTTCTAATCATTAACATCTCGCAAAGTTACAGTCGCCGGCGCCCCCTGGGGGTAGGTCGTACGACCAATAACTGCAACAACTCAAGCATGAAAAAGCTCCCCCTTTATTCTCGCAGTGCGAAAGGCTCATCTACCTCAATTAATGGCATTTCTGCTGGTTTCAAATTGAACCCTGTCATTTCAGAAAGGGTCGAAGATAAGAAAGCAGGAGAAACGGTAGCCCAGACACCCTCCATCGCCAACATGGCAAACGGGGGAGGAAGGGCAACTGGTGTTGATAGAGACAACGCTGTTTCTCCTACTGATCAGCCGTTGTTACATACGGTCGAAAACGGCCCAGCTGCCATCACAGATTCATCCGTGAATTCTTTGCTCGAAAAGGCTCAGCAATTCAGCATGTTTACTGTGCGTCATGTGGAAGAAGTTCGGCGTGAGTTGCTTCTCACGGCGGACTCTCGATTTTTGGTCAATGGAAATGATGGATCTTCTCACAGCAATAAGTTTGGGGGAGTCAATGGCGCGGACATTGCCTCTGCATTTGACGAATTGAGTACAGCTTATGAAAGGTTATCTTTGATGAAATGGGATGCTGTTCGTAAAGAGTATGAGGACCTGTGCCGAACCAAAGTAATGTCTCAGATGCAGGGAGGACACGATTCGTCAATGGGTTCTGATTTGAAAATGAATGATGTTATGGCACAGCAGACACTTCGTCATTTAGGTGATGAAGTGGCGATGAATGTTTCGGCCCAAGTACCAGTTGGATCTGAAAGGTTGATGGATGATAACCCTTGGCATGGCAGTGGTGCATCCACCCCTTTGGGTGGATTGGAGCCTCACGATTGGATTGCAGCTGCTTTTTCACATAATGGTGCATTTGCTGCGACAGAAACGTCTGATAAAGTTGGCAATTCTTTTCCTCTTGATAGGAACCTTTCTTCTCTTTCGTTGGATATGGGCACTTCAGCCGTAGATGCGACATGGGCGGCTGCAACACCGGTGCCACCACCTGGCTTTGGAACGGCCTCTCTACAAGAAAACTTGGCAGAAGATGCCGTTGAGAAAGATGAAGATAGCGCTGCTAGGGGCTCATACAAATTTGAGGACAAAGAGACGACGCAAAGCACTTCGATTCCATCTGAAATATCTTCTCTACACACTTCATCCCACCCACTTTCAGACGAGGCATCTTCAACCAATCAAGACGTAGAATCCGATGTTTCCTCGACCTCCGAATCTTCACAAATTCAGGACATCCCATCTCTAGCGCCAGAGAACTTTGATTACGTTTATCAAGGAGGCTATGCAATGCGGGTCTCAGACGGCAAAGAAAATCAAGGTGTCGTCCCACGTAAGGTGAAGCATGTTCTTGTAGATTCATCTGTCAGGTATATCGAAGATGGGGCGTTTCAAGGGTGCAATGCTTTGGAATCGGTTACAATTCCACCGTCAGTAGTGTCCATTGGCGACCATGCGTTTCGAAAATGCTCCTCGCTGAAGAGTGTTGTATTTATCGTCAATCTAATTGCGTCCAATGGGCGTGGAAAGGACAAGAGATTCACGAAGAAATGTAGGAGCGAACTCACCAATGGGGATAAGAAGTCAGACAAGCGAAGTAATTCCCGCCGCCTCTCATCGCGCGAAAGCTCATCTTCTATATCTTCCATTTCCGGAATTCGTCCCTCTAACCTCCGCAGCATTGGCGATTGGGCTTTCTTCAACTGCTCTGCGCTTACCACATTGGTGTTGCCAAATGGAGTGGAGCAAATCGGAACACGTGCCTTTCAACGGTGCTCATCGCTACTGATTTCAGATTTGCCGAGATCGCTGAAGGCCGTGGGTGATAATGCATTTTATGGATGCCCGTTGGAGACCAAGAAGGCTTTGGAACGTTGGGAGAATGCAGAAAAGAATTGATTAGCTTTTTCTATGCATTGTATTTTGACAATAGAGAATAAAAAGATCAGCTCAATGCATTGTGGCATGAAGTTTTCAAAATATTTTTTGAAGTCATCAGATCTTAGACCCTGACGATAGCTGACGTTTTGCCTTGTCTTTTCGTAAGAATAAATTCACAACTATCTTCATGAAAAGCAGCATATGGAGTGGAACATTGTAAGACCAATCTCAATTTCATAGGTTGAGATAAATGGAATGTAACTCTATTTTTCATTGAAAAAGTTATGAATTGGATCAGTTGAGGTGAGAATACATATCAAGGTCGCAGTGGCACCGTGAATACAAGATAGCTTAGTTTTATTTCTTTTCTGTTCTATTTAATCATTATTTAGGTAATGGTATTGTGGTTTCTTACACCTATCAGTGAATGTCCAAACTCATGTAGGAATACTATTTTCTCTGACAATAACCACACATACCTAAATACTTTTTAGTCGTCTCTGGGCATTCCAACATACTAAAAGTCCAGCATGACTAGGTATGTATCTAGTCCAACATGTACTACTGTTACTCGTGATCAATGTTCACTAGCCATCACAAAGAAATTCACAGCAATCGCCTGCGTTTCTTTTCAGTTGGGATCCATTCATCTGCAAAAGCAACAAGGCTATTTGCATCAGCGCGAGACCACTTTGAATAGGTAGGCCCAAAATCATCCAAACCTTCCCAATCACATATCAAGGACGTTTCAGTGCACGACGAGCAAATGGAAGACTCCGTGCTTTCAGCGAAGTCATCACTCTTTCGCTTCCCAAGTGTGCTTGATCTTCTTCTAGGCATTTCGTAAGATTGCGTCGGCACTGATATGGAATCTTGCCTGCATTGTGGCACCAAGATAGATGAATCATCCTTTGTGATATCATTCAACAGAGTTGTTGAAAGTTTGCACTTCTCATGAGACAATCTTCTCGAGTTTCGTCTTGGAATTCTGGCCGTACTAGGCGACGCGTTCAATACGGATGGGATTAGAACGGTGTTTCCATCAGACTCATGGGATTTGATGTTGTGTTCATTTTTATTCCGATTGGGGAGTACTATGCTCTTTTTTGATGAAGATGATGATGTTTTGGTTCCACTAGTCGAAAATCTCAAATGAGGTTGACGACGAACGAAGTTACTTCTCTCCATCTCATCCAGTCCTTTTTCAATCTTGGCAAATAGATTGTCAAATAGTTGAGAATTGTTCATGAGCTTGTTCATTGCTGTTGGCATGCATATGGATGTGTTCATCATGGGCTTGTAATTTTTGCAACAATATGTTCTCAGTTTGTCAGTTTTTTGAGTGGTTATGGGTAAGTAATACTTAGAACTTAAAAGAGCGAGTTTATATGAACTCCAACTAGTGCAAAAGAGCACAGAAAAAGTGCATCGCTACCTTTCTGTTATTGCTCTTTTGCACTAGTTTGAGTTCATCAGAACAGGCACGACAACCAAAAGAAAACAGAGCAAGGACCACACATTCACTTACTCATTGGCCCACACACCCTGATAGTTCGTTCCGGCAAGCACACCGCCCATCAGCGGCCATACCTCTCCGTAAGTTTCCACTATGGCAATATAGAATGCACGAGTCGACCCGGCAGTCACTAGTTGAAAGGGAAACGACAATTTTGAATCAGAATATGGGTCTGCAGTAAAGTTTGTGAAGCTTTGGATTTCTTCCCATTGTGTGATATCATCATATGCGTAATAGTGAGTTCCGGGTTTGGAATATATCTTGATGTTCATAGGATAAGATTGCTTCAAACCGAAAAATAAAAGAGTTTCAACTGAGTGCAAAAACAATGACAGAGAAAAAATTGAGTGAAATTGCACTTACCATTTGTGAAAGAGTAATGCTATGGATTTGGAGGGGCCCACCAGCAGAGACAACATCAAACATCAATCCATACGCAGAGTTCCCGTCTTCACTAGATCTCGTTTTCAAAAACTTTCTCTCGTAGGTTGGTTTGCCCGACACACTTGGTGAAGTAGTTGGCTCAAGAGAAATGGATGGCTTTGAACTTGGGAATTTTGATGGGAACACACTGAGAGTCGGGCCACTGCTTGGAGCCAGTGAAAGAGAGGGCTGCAAACTGATGCTTGGCATAGCTGACGGCAGCAGTGATGGAGTAGATGTGGGTATTGAAGTGCCTTCCAAAGAATAAAGTAGACTTCCTCGGAGCCCGTGAGGATAGGGAGATCCGTTCGTGTCCTTCAATGAAATTCCCCAATCAGAACACGAATCCCACTGCATCGCTAAGCCTTGTTTCACCAGTAGATCTGTATTTTCAAAATCGTTGCCCTTGAGAATAGTCCCGATATTTGATAAAATCTTGTGGTTTCTTTTGGAATCTTTCATAGTAACAAATACGCCAATAGTGGATCCTTTTTCAACAAAGATGGGATCGAAGCTGTTCTCTGGAAGAATTACAGCTTCCAGAGACGAAGCGGCAGTTACGGAGGTTGACCCTTTGAATGTCCACAGTCCCTTATCGATGCTGTCCCCGAGGGTCTCATCGTAAAAGGAATCGGGAGAACTGTACACAGCCAGTTCCACCAGGTCGTTGGCATATTCAGGTGAAACAGAAAAAATGGTCAACTTGAGGCTCTTGATGAGAATATTTTGAGATTTGGCAGTGGCTTCGATCATAATCCCATCAATAGCATTCACAGAGAGACCTGCAGGGGACGGAACTTCAAGATAATCAGAAATGGTGGGTTGCAGACTCAAAGAGGGGACAACACTGACAGATGGTGCTGGAGATGCGGTCGGCGCCAAAGTCAAAGATGGTGGTTTTGTGCTTTCATAAAAAACAGTACCTATGAAGCCATAAGGCTGCTGGCTAGAACCAACCGATGATAACCATGTATCCTTGTAGACGCCATCGAAAACTGACAAATCGTCATTTTCGAAAGCAATTGGGAAATTGAAGGGCTCTTGCGATGCTATTGCACATGATGTACCAATTTTCCTGTTCATGCCAATCAAGTTCACGTTTGGAGTTGTTTCATTGACCACAATGAAGATGCCTTTAGTTGTTCCTGCAGGAATAACAACGGGTTCGAACCTGAAAAATTGGAGAACGGCGAAAGCATGGCATCAGATCGTGACAAGCTAAAATCTTTGTTTGGCTTGCACAGGCAACGGAAAACACTTACCCATATTCTAGCCCTGATCTAAAGGGGAGAGGCACTGGAGACTCCAGAGTGATACCTGAAATGAGATGAAGAACAATTAAAGGACTTTTTTCAATCACAATCATAAAAAATACTTTGAACATAACATTCATCTCTTACCAGGTGAATAAGCCAACGGGGATCCTAGCAGATCCCAAGCCGCAGGGTTGTTTTTTTCGTACCAGAAACTGCCTTCAATGCTCCACACAGATATTGTCACATCACCACCTCGAAGAAATGGGATTCTGAAGTTATGAATGGTGACATCATAATTCTTGGCTTTGATATCAAACATAATACCATGCTGTACTTGAAATGAGGTAGATCGTGGCGATTCCAATTTGTAATAGCTATCCAATCCTGCCATACTAAAGGTGGGGAATTCAGAAGGAGTGCTGGATGGTTCTAGACTAAGAGAAGGGTTTGACGTGGGCTCTCTTGATCCTGTTGGTGAAGCAGTTGGTAATTTGGTAGGTGCTACGCTAGGAGAAGAAGAGACACTGGGTGCCACCGAGGATGTTGGGGCATTCGTGATGCGGACGTTTCGATATAGAGCGACGCGATTCTTGACTTCATTGTGTTGCCGCGCGCAATCGTTTAGAGCGTTGCCCATGATCTTTCCGTTGTGCCTTTTGGTAGGATTCGAACTATGGTAGGGGCATGAAGAGGATAGGACAAGAGCTTCAGCAAAATTAAATTATTTTGCGACAGGATAAACTTGATACTCCTAACTGCGATCAACAGAAACTCACAAATAATTGATTCTACCACATCTATTTTGAGAGGTTCTGTGGTCAGTGCAAAAATCATAAGACAAAGATGATTCATTTATGACACGGTTGTTCCAATGCCAAAAATTGGAATGGCGTTTACTTTTCTCACCTGTTCGGACAAGTGTACGCCATAATAGTGCGGAACTCTGCCTCTGGATCCTGCCAACCATATTGGAACGGCTTCCCAGGACTGGCATTCAGTCGATCGTGTTCACATCCATAGTTGTGGCCTACCTTTACTCAGTTTCAACGCAAAAACAATGCAAAAATTGGTTAGGATGCGCAGAAAAATTGATTGAGCTCTAACGATCATAACGTTCGCTTACCTCATGCGCGAAAGTGCCACCCCTGGCGTAGGGAGCCAGAGTCACCGAATACATGTAAGAATTGTAGGGACCTAACCAAGCAATACCACCACACCCACTCACAGCCGTTGAAGTCAAAAGAGCTACAAAATCAGCTCCCCATTCGTTCCTTTTATCCCTCACCTCATCCATGATCCCATCGGCTTTTGTTACTGCACCCAAAATTCCTGAACAACTGTAGGCCCGATCGTCAACACCAGAAGCATAATGTACGTATACGAGGCGCAGTTGAGTTTCGATTCCCGAATTGACGTAGGCTTGGTTTGTATTGGTCACANCCGAATTGACGTAGGCTTGGTTTGTATTGGTCACAGCTTCCTCTGCAATGTTGATAATGTTTACATGCTGAGCGGGGTTGATGTCGTCGCAGTCGTAGGAATTAGATGATTGCGCGCCATTGGCTTGGCACATAGCGTTTTTAGTGTAAGCGACTAAGATGTCTAACACACTCCCATCATCACTTTGAGTCCTTCTCCGAACCCTCGCCCTCATTCCATTAGCCAGTGTTACTGTACTCCCTTCAACTACATTATTTCCGACCAACTTCCTACCATCCATAGTTACAGTGCCCTCCCCATACGGCTCTTCGGGTCCATCTGGTTCCAATGGACTCGGCATGGTTGGGTAGTCATCTGGGTTCATCTAAATTTGCAGGGAGGGGGGCGATTTGAAAACAAAGTGTTCGAATATTTGAGCGACAGCAACTAACAAATTATTTGATGACGGCTCTGAAGAATTTACCTGGGTCATGTAAGTTTTACCCGTCTGAGGATCAGCACTCAAGACATAATCCATATCAGAGGTGACAACATACCCACTCATTACCTTCACCTCCATCCCATTTTCCAAAACCATTGTAACAAACTTGATGTACGCAGTCGCCTCGGCACCTTGGTAAGTACCGACACCTTCAAAGTACTGAAAATGTTGAGTGGGCGAATCGTCAGAGAAGAAATCATTCGGAGGGAGGACGTCATTATGATTGTCGAACTCAAAACCTTCCACTACATCAGAAAGTGCATCTTCTTTAATTTCTGGTTCGAACTCTTGAATGCGTCGAAGCTTTCTTCGTTTGCGACGAGTGTCGCCACTTCCGGGGGTTTCACCTCCATGGTGATGATCATACGAAGTTTCCCGAAGGAGTGTCATGGGGCCCACCCCATCGCCTAAATCAATATCGATACTGTTTGCAGTTATATCTTGCAACTTCGTTATGTCCACTTCGACTTTTACTCCGGTTTCAGAGGGAATGAAATCATCATTATTTGAGGAGCTGCCACTACCCAAATTGACCTGAATGACACCTCCGCTTGTAGGGGTGTTGTAAACAGAAGCACCGTTTTCAAGGGTTAAGATTGGTTGCTGGGGGTCTGCAATGGATGTGCAGGAGAGTGATGCAATAAAGACTGATAATATTTGGATTTTATCGAGACACACGGTTGAGATTTTCATCCTTGCTGTTTCGTCGCCGACAGTTGGCCGAACAATTGGAACTGTACCACCCAACGGCTGAGAACAAAATAATTATGTTTGGGAATGCACCTAATTTTGCCTGTCGATACGGAGAGTTACACTTAGGTGTCTGGTGTAAGCAAGGATGATCTGAGGATGATGGTAAACGATAAACTAGGGAAACGGAATGGTCTTGGCACACAAACAGCTGGCTACCCAGATGTTGACTTTGTTGTTTGTCTTTGGTTGTCAACAACAACACAAAAACAACCAACAATAAAAAATGAGGGAATATCTACTCTAGAGGTAGATACTTTTAAATAGACAATTAGACAATAGACTGAATGGACACACCCTTGGACGGACACATCATACACCCGCCCACTCATTCACTCTCAGCTCTGCATGCCGTAATCTGCCGTAATGGACAATAGTACTAGGTACCTCCTACCATACCATAATATTAATAGTCTTTATTAGTGGCTTGCGCCAATAGTATAGTAAGTTTTGGTGTATAAAAAGTCAGGTTAGAAAAGAATTGAGACATGTGCCTCGTAAGTACCTAGTATGGTACTTAACTCGTTTCCATGTGGTGTGTCCCACCTAGGACACACCATAGCTGGTGTGTC
>JALLOT010000887.1:0-17200 GCA_036939595.1 Thalassiosira livingstoniorum
ATACAAACAACAATCAATAATAATAACCAACATCTAACTGATGACACATGATCTTCAAGTAAAGAACAAGAAAATAATCCAAAAGGCAAGCTAAGACACAATGATATTGATGGTGAAAAGACAACACATGAATAAGGCATAAGGATGAGCTTTGACTGGCCTCATTCTATGGAAAAAGGTAGAAAAATAACAATTAATCTCCAAAGATTGCTGATTGACATTAAAAAAATGAATACTATAACCAAAAGCTACACTGAACTGAGCCAAAGTCATAAACTCTAATCTATTGTGGCTTCTCAAATAAAATAGAATCAAAATACAACAAATAATTCAACCTTTAAATCCTAAAATAGCAATTTTTCATATGAATACTCAGCAAGAAAATTCAAAGAATAGGAAGACCCAGGCTTAAGAGCTCTATTCAATACAAACAAATACACACACTCAAAAAATACTTTTATCAGCAACCATGCACAATTGTCACCAACATCAAAAAGAAACACTTACAAAATCCCATTACAACTGAAAAATTATTAACATGGACAATCATGTGATAAAATCATGAACTATAAAGTAAATAGTCTTCAACAATACAAATGAAACCAAAACATACATTCTGCATGAGTGAAAAAGCAACATAGATAATATTGAGCCACACATCAAACTCCAGAAGGAAACAAGAGTCATTTATAGTGATGTTCCAACTTTGGGATGACAGTGTATGTAGACCAATGTAAAGTAATCCTTAAAGCAATCTAAATCTAAATTCCAAGAATGATTATTGCAATCAGTGCTTCACTGTTGATGGGAAACATCTTCTTGAGTATCAACCTATCTCATAGCAGATAGCCTTATGAACAAAGTTTATTCATGTTATTGTTATCAATAATGATTGAACAACATATATTTTTCCAACAAACAATAGAGGTTGTTGGAGCCAAGCAGCAAGATGCTAAAATCCTCATTCTGAAAACATTCACAATAAAGAGAAAGCAAATAGCTTAATTATTATCCACTGAATGGTCATGAAAATAATGTCAAAAAGTTGAGCTGAATAATCAGAAAATAATACTTATCATGTTTTAAAAGGGTAGGTATCCTAATTAATTACCTACAACATTGAGAAATCATTGAAAACATACCAACTTGATGATGATAACATGGATCAATGCATCAAGAACATGAATCAAATAACAAAGATCATGAGATCTTTTGAGCTTTAAGGATCTCAAGAGGAACAGATAAATTACTTCTGAAATAATTGAATCTGTCACATGGTCTGCACACCTTAATTTACCTTAACTATTCTTCATCAACCACACAAAAATAATACATTTGTTGTAACATGACATTTTATTTATCAACAGAACTTGAAATGTTGCTAAGTGATAAAGCTGTGATTGGGATCATGCATGATATTGACAACTTAGCTGAACAAAGAAACAAATTATGACAAAATTGAAAACAAAGTAAGACAAAGACCGAATCTCACCCATGAATCACCTGTATTGTATTTTTGAGTGGTTCATTGATTTTTGCTCTCTTTGAATGTAAATTACTCATCTCAGATTCCTACAGGATGGTAAAATAGAGCAAAAATAGACACAATTCTACATGTTCAATAATACTGTTCACCTATGGTTTGTGTTTGATTCCTTATTTATTCAGATTATGATCAAACAACATATTGCGTTGAGCAAGATTGACATATGTCAAGATTGTGGAGGCAACAGCAACAGCAAAATTGATAGCAGAGACAGAATGTAGACCAGAGGTTCATTAGGCTACTATTTGTACAGGGAAAATATGCAGACAACAAAGACTGATGGCTGACCATTGTTGTGTTTGTGTTGTTACTTGTTACATAGACATGATTGAGATTTCAGTCCAGTTATTTCCTCATTTAAAAGTACTTCTTTTGGAGTTTGGATCAGCACACAGCACATAGCCTGAAAATTTTCTGTAAAATGAGATACAATATCAATATCAGCTTAAAAATTACACTAGAATTTAGATGGGCATAACTTTTGTCTTTCTTTTGCACATGAGTTTTCAGCAACAGCAAACTGGACTATTGTAGAGCATCTTCCGTATGTAGCCACAGAGATTTGACCCATGTAAGTTCAGCAACTCAAAATATTATTTGTACTTCATCTTACATTTGTAATGGCTTTAGTGCTTAGGCACTACAACTGGATTTCCATATAATATATATTTTGCCATCCTTACCCAGTATGAAGTGACCAAACAAGGGGGACCACACAACAAATGGGATGAACAAGCCAAAATTCCCATTCTACACCAAGAACAAACAGAGGTTTGCATCATCACTCAGGGTAATTAATCCAAGGAGCTACATTATACTTTCAAAATTCAAGGCATGATGAATTTTGGTTGACCAGAAAATATGAGCTGGAGAGCTCCAGCCTGCTGATGTTTTATGTGCAACAGGCCAGTGGGAGGGAATGCAGAAGTTTGGAAAGAGGAGGAAAATATAAGTAGTAACCAGTAAATGAAAATAACTATTCTTTTTTCTAAGTTTTGTTGATAAGATAAAGGACTAATGGAAAATATGGAATTCAAATTGGTACATTGTTACATTGGAACATTGAAACATTCTTCTCATTTTGATTTGGGTTGGGAGAATTGAGGAGAGATCCAGGAGTGTTCAGAGCCTAGATGTATTTCTAATGAGGAATGATGGAGTGAAAGAAAAAGAAACCCACCACCAACAATTTGAGTTAGGAGAAAAATGAAATAAAAAAGTATGGAGAGACGAACAAAAGTATAATAGGACTATCCACTGCTTGCTGCAGCTTGCTATGCATGGTATGTAGAGTCGCTGCTTGCCCCAACTCCAACAGAGAATAGGAAAAGGCACAAAATATATTATGACAACAAATAGAAATGTTGTTTTTGTGGGTGATACAATTGACATGCCATCCTTCCTTCCCTGTTCGCACCATTTGGCTAGATTTTCTCGTGGGGCTGTTGGCTGTTGGCTGTTGGCTGTTGGCTGTTGGCTGTTGGCTGTTGGCTGTTGGCGTTTGGCGTTTGGCGTTTGGCGTTTGGCGTTTGGCGTTTGCACACTGGCAATCAAAACGTGACCTCAACCTGCCGCATTCAGCTCCTTAGTCAGAGGAGGTCAGAGGTCCAGGCCAGCTCTTCGGTTTAGTTCCCGCACGCATGACACTAGGTAGAAACATGCCACACCACAAAAGTCCACCTCGCCTCGTTCGCCGTTCGCCATGGTTCTTTAAATTTTGATCTTCATTGAAAAGGAGTGCCCGATTTATCGCCAATTTCAATATTATTTTTATTTATTTTGTAGTATTTTGGAACAAATTATTGATGACACAATCAGGACACAATCAAAGTTTTACTCAAAAGTCAAACCAGCCACAACCAGCCAAGTATCCCACTTCCTCTAGGGTACCTACTAATGAATAAAATGCATTCTACAAAAAAAACTTCACTGATAGCCAATAAATGGAATGATTCTTGATGAAACAACAACACAACCTACAAGCGCAGATAGTGTTATTCTGAGCTGCAGCTATGATATCCATGTGGTATATGTTGGTTTATTTTCAAGCTTGTAGTGATGACCAATCTCAGTGTCTGATTGTTGAATATGATCCAAATACTTTACAGAAATTACAAGGGCCTCTATCAGTCACACAATTAATGCTGTACCAAACAATATTGCACTTGGTCCAAACAGAGTAGCATAGTTCAAAATAAATAACTAAAACCTGTGGTTGATGGTAAACAAATTTTGGTGATAGTAATAATAAAACAGAAATTTTATAGTACATTTAGTTGATCCCCAAGGATGGCGAGTCTAGACTACTCTTCCTAAATTGCACTTAAATTTTGGTGATAGCAATAGTCAAAACTTACAGAAAATTATACCACACTATGTTCTGAGTTCTGATTATTGAATAGACATGTAATTGAAATTTTCTCCCTTACATATAATATCTAGTATTATTTTTGATCAACTGTTGTGCCAACAAATATATACATAGAATGTGTGGTTATTTGAAGTGTTTTCTTGAGATTCCTTGTAGCTTCCTTCAATATTCAATAAAATACAAGAAGATTCTGTTGAAAAATCTTTGTGAAATTCTTTGTAGCTTCATTTGTTAAGTATCTTTTTTCGTGGGTGTGGGGCAATGTATTTGTTTGAGTGGGTTTCTTTCATGAATCTGAATGTGAATTCATGTACTGGTATCCATAGAAATTCTTTTTTGAATTTTATTTCCTCTTTTAGTTCCTCTATGAATTCCTTTGTTTGTTTTTTGCATGCTATGCTATGATTATTTGTGGATAATTTTGTACATTCTAATGCAGTACATTCCTATGACTTATGTTGTGTGTGTTGCTTTGTGTGATATTCCTTTGTAAGTTCTTTAGTAAATTACTCTGTTGGAACCTTGAGTAAAATACTCTGTTGGTTCTTGTATTTACTTCTCTGTTGGTTTCCATAGACCTTTTTGGAGGCTATTTTGTGCACTCTTCCAGCTTTTTGTTTCTATTGTAGACAATTTGTAGACTCTTGTGCTGGACCTCTTTTCTCTTGTTAAATTCTTACTATAGACTCTTTTCTAGGTTCTTCCATGCCATTTCTAGTTCTTTAGTGCTTTGTGTGATTCTTGGTTTTTTAATTTTTGTTACTAGCATAGCTTTGTGTAAGGGTTTCTATTGTACATCTCTTTTTTGCAGAAGTTCGTTGCATTGAATACTCTAGAGATGATGATATACCAATGTTGCTATTAATTAGGGATAATATATTTTTATGGGATAAATTTGAGAGGAAATTTTTATTGATAAGGAGAGATTGTGGGAGGGGGCACAGCTGCTGCAATTTATTTTGCTAGTATCCTTCAACAGATGTTTACTGCAAATTATTCTTTCTAATGTATGCCATATTAAAGTAATGTGATAAAGTATGATACATTGCTTGTCATTGTTGTGTTGTTAATATGAGCACAACATGGCTATGAGAGTATCAAATTACTGATTAAATTTCCAACAACACTTTCAAACCATTGTTAGCAGGGGGATATTCAACTATATGGTCAAATGGTAAGCAATGAAGATCTACAAACTTAACCAAATGACTAAATAAGCAGGCAACAGATAAATAGTCTGATTACTAATGCCATATAGAATATATTCAATACAATGAGATCTAATTGGCACAAGATATTTCATGGTCAAAATAAAATGATTCATATTCAATTTGGTATCACTTGGTATCAGTATCATACTCCATAAATCAAATCATTAAACACTTATGAAAAATACATATTAAATTAAAGTGTATCAGTGCCTTTAAAAAATTATTTATTTTGCTAGCAAAGACTATTTAAAATCAAAAATAAAATTTCTCTTTGACAGATCCATATCCCCATGGTGATGTCATACAGTCTGATTCTATGTAAAATAATGTTTAGTGTACATTATTTGATATGTGCTCAATAAAAGCTTTTAGAGATGTTATTTATTTTTTAAGTTATGAAAATTTTGTAGATATAGATAAAAGTAGAATTTGATCATTCTGGTAGAAGTGTTTTGTTTAAGTTGTAGATTTCTTTGACCTTGACAAATTGTGCTTCAACAGAATTTGCTGCTTTTAATTTTCTATGGAGAATTCACTTTGGCTTCTTTTGTTAGTTTGTTACAAAGTATAAATGAAACAGTTTGTTATTGATATCCATTGTGACTCTGCCTGAGAGGTGAGACTGTTTCAAATTTCTGAAAAAGTTTCTATATACTATTGAAGTTTTGTATTTAGGAACTTTTCAGTTTCCATCATAGATGTATTCACAAGTCCTTTGTTAGGTTTCTTTGGAAGAACAACTAAAGGCCCCATTTTGTCTTCTATGTAGACTCTTTGATTTTTGATTTGTTGTTAGGAATTCTCCATTGCAGGTTCTTTTGTATGTTCTTTTTCCATGTTTTTGTATAGTTTTAATGTGTCTTGTCTGGAACTGTCAGGCAATCAATTAATTCTGGAAAATTTCTTTCATACAAAAGTTGTTGTTCCAAGCCATAATACAAAGATAGGTAAGATATTTGTATTAGAGTATTTCTCACCTGCTAAAATGTTTTTGGTCAATGGCCCAGAATTAAAAAGAAAATCAGGTATTCAAAGACCAGAGAACGCTCCTTTCATGAGGCCAAAAATTGATAAACTGTCATTTGTTAGCCTTTTTCCAGTGCATTTTGCTCTTTGCCATAGCTCAAATAATTTGGTCTGCCAAGGAAGAAACAAATAAACAATACAAAATAATAATTAGAAAAGGCTTGACTGAGATAGAAGTGTTATTGCTTGATCTCCCTGTTTTGTACCAAGTCTACATAAAACATATGCTTACAAAGAAAACCTATCAAATGTTGACAAATTTTGGGCAAGAGCATAATTTTTGCATACATAAAAATAATCAGAAACATGGAATATGGTCAAAAAGCATGTTTAGCAAAGAAAACATTGGTGATTGGTATTTTTTGGTGGGCCAGAACTTTAGATATTGGCTAAAAGTGAGGAATACACATTTTTTTCAGTCAATAGTCAAAAAAATTTCCCAGATTTATATTTTGTGTTAAAATTTTGAATGGCCTGCATTTACCCAAGAATTTTCATTCTGAAAAAGTAAAGTGCAAAAAATACATTGTCTAAATAATAATATTACTACTGCACTGTTTACACTTGCTGATTGATAAATTAGGTTTTTAAATTTTCTTATTGGGGAATGATAGGTAGATCTTGTGGATTTTTCTAGATCATCGTCATATGCTTATATTTTAGCTTGTTTATAAGTCTTGTTTCAAATTAATTTTTATTTGTAAGTTCATGTAGGGGTCTACTTGCATACTCATTTTCATTTTCAAGATTTTCATTCTATGTTTAGGGACATAACTATATGATGGTATTTAAGACAAAAAACAAAAGAACTTGAATGAGAGAAAAAAATTCCAAAGATCTCATGTATTAACTAGGTAATAATACTCATTAGGGATCTGAGCTATAGATATAGATTTTAAAAGCAACCATAAAAAAATTACTGGGTCCTGTATGATGATGCAAACGAATTTGTCTTTCTCAAACACCATGTCAAAACAATAAAACAAATCATCCTAATGCAAGGAATGGATTCAACATTTTATCTGATTCTTTAAATGGAAAAACTGTACAGCTGAAACCAATTGACAATGTTTATTTCCGGAAATAAATTTTCTGATGGCAATGCTGTTCAGACTGATTCAGATATTTCTGTATTCATTATGTTTTTGGGTAGGTAAAGGATCTTTTTTAGATTTTTAAAAGTAATCTTTTTGTTGTTCAGATATTTTATTGTCAAAAAACTATGAAATTATGTGAAAATTTCATTGTATTTTTTTTTTGTAAAATAATCTTTGGATTCTTTTGTAAGCTTAGAATCATGTAAAGATGTGTCTAGTACATGTTACTTTGTACTCATTACTCTGAGTTCTATGTAGATTCCTTTGAAAATGTTCTACTGCAGACTTTTCACAGCTCATTTGTACTGCTTTACATTTTAGGTTGCTTGCTTCTTTAAGTTTAGGCTTCTTCATATTCATATGTATTTTTTCTGTAGGCTTTTCTGTACATTTTTATGTAAGTTCTTTTGTAGGTTCTTTTGCAGGGTTGTTTGTAAGTTATTTGTAGGTTCTGTTGTAGGTCCTTTTGTAGGTCTCCTTGTATGTTCCTATTAGAGATAATACGTGTATGTATTCCATGAGGTGAGAATAATTTTAGATAGAGTACATAAGAGCACAAGTAGTAATACAGAAAAATATTACTTGTGGTTGATTGTTCTTGGGATCACCATGTTGATATCTTGACACATCTGAGACATTTTGTATTGTATTCTTTGGCACAAACACAGTAAAACCTATGGGCAAGTAATCCATATTGCAAATAATAAGAATACATTTTGTTCATTTTACTGCTTTGCTTAGCAAAAGTATATAGCAATTAGGTAAAAATATTAGCATGACAACATTACTGGCTTGTTATGGAATAGGAATATTTTGTCCAAGGATGAATACTGTGTGGTTTCCTTTTAGGTTCCTATAGGTCCTTTGTAGAAATATCTGGTAGATTATCTTGTAAAATCATTCAAGAGTTTATTGGGATCATTTCTAGGATATCATGTTCATGTAATTTCCTTTGTAAAATCAATTGTAGATTCTTTGTAGGATTCTTTCTGGGTCTATATGATGATTTCTTTGTAATTTTAATCTTTTCATGGATTATTTTTAACTCTCTTTTGTAGAGTATTATGTACTTAGGATATTTTTCTTTAGTGGGTTCTTTCATAGTTTATTTTCTTTGCTTTCAAGTTTGTATTTTCAACTTTATGTGTGAGTTTTAGTTTCATCTAGGTTGCATTCTGGTAATTTTTGTAAATTTCCTAACAATTTCTCAATTGATTCTTTTTGCTTTTTGTATTATTTGAATCTTTTTTGAGTTAAAATAATATTGTTGCTTGTAAAAGTTTTACTTTTCAGGTATTTTTGGGGTATACTTTATAGGAAATGATATGATCATGTTGCTCTTTGAAACAATGAGATCAGATAAATTTTGAGAAGTCAAATTCATAAGGGTTTATACCTTTGACAGGGAAAGACTGCTCAGTCTCAGTGTAATCCAAATATGATTTTTTACAGAAGCCTTTGTCATAAGTTGCCGGTGTGGTACGCAAAATTGTATGAAAAAGCTGATATTTGACCACAGCTGTAAATATTGCAGTGGTTAGTGATAATATGTCACTTCAGAAGGGACACAATCTGTAAGTAGTGGTGAATGAGATTGACTCTAAAATATTTGGTGGACCTTTTTTATAATCTGGTTTTCATTATCATCTCTTTTTGAAAATAAAAAAATTAATTTTGGGTTGGATTTTTCTCATTCGATTACTTTGAGATATTATGTTTGCAGGAATACAAGGTCACAGATTGTAGTTGATGTTGAGTGTGAGAAAAAAGTGATAAATGTTATCTCTGTTGCATTTTTTGGTGAAATGGTTAGTACTTAATGTCGTTGTTTAATTAAAAGGTATGAAAATTCATATGAACGTTGACATGTATTCTTAGGATGTTATCCATTAACTCCCAAAGAAATCTTAGCATAACTGTAAAATTAAAAGATGATGAAATTTCAGAATAAAATTATTAACACATGTATTCCTAGGATATTATCCACTGACTATCACAGAAGTCTTTTCATTGACTTAAGATGAAGTAATGAGCTTTCAACAATAGCCTTCTTACTTCAGAGGTTTACTCTAGGCTTCCTGAGGTAGGAAACTCAGTGCAGTGTTATACCCAAATATGAGCTTGGATAAAGTATTGTAGCCTTAAGGCCCTTCAATTTTGGACAAGAAAGTTGCATACATTAACTTATATAGAGTTTTTTGTGATAGTTAATGGATAAATTTTGAGGAACAAGATGAGGTTTTGGAGCAACGTAGGTAAAGGAATGTGGATTTGGAGCCAATTTGGCTGATAAATTCTCACCTGATCCATTTGAGGAGGGATGTTGCTGATTTAAGAAGAAACAAACTCAAGAGTGGGAAGAAGATGAGAGGATGTTCAGATGCATCAATCAGAATATTGCTAGAGGCTTGCTCAGATGTCATGGAGATGGACCACAAAAATTATAAAAAAATTAATGGTAATTAGGAAATAGAGGGGGAAAGGGAGAAGAGACTAGACTTGTTTCAGCGTTTTCAAGGGTACCCATAATAAAACATGATCTTTGGAAAGAAATGAAATTTGGATTTGCTTGAAAGAATGCAATAAAAAAATTTTGCAACTACTGATCATGGAAAGATAGAATTCATTTTTTTTACATAAACATTTGTGGGACAAAGTAAAAATGAAATGGTGGCAAAGGTTTGACTGCTTATAGCTTAAAAGGATTGCAATAAAGCCTACAAGGAATATGGAGAAAGCAAATCTCTAACTATCACTCTAGAACTTCTGAAATGAGACTTATTCAATAGGAGAGGAAATTTTGACTTGTGACATCATTTTATATACTTTTTGGTTTCTTCAATTGTTGTTATTTCACCATTACATAGATCAAAAGCTACTAGTATGCAGATTTTTGAAAATTGTTTTGTAGCCTTGGTCACCAATTTGCATGTTAAATTCATTTTGTTTAACTGTGCTAAGTAAGGCTAAGTACCAGCACTCATTAAAAAGATAGCCACACGGTTGGATGCATGGTATCTAAATATGGATATTTCTACAAACATGTACAGGATACTTTTCTACTAGGTCTCATCTTTCCTGTCTCAAGTATTCCATAAAATTTTTAGTATTGTTTGATATATGAGGGGTCATGATTGACAAGGTTGTCAAAGTCCACTTGTAAAAAAGATAACCATTTTACACAGGATAGTATTTATTCCTGTGTATTTTTTAGTTTTTTGACCTGGATCATGGGTTCACAATCTTGCATCATACTGTGAACTGCCCAAAAAGCAGCAAGATCTTAGATACATTCCTACTATGGGGTACAGTAGGAACAATACTTCTACAGAAACAGCTACCTTTAGGGTTAACTTTCCAATTGGCTATCTATATTACATGTGTTGGTATGGTACTTAGATAGGAGTATTTACTAAACATTTTTCCCATGTAGTACTATGGAAAAGCTTAAATTAAGTAGGTAGATAAAAATATTGAGTGAGCAAGTGATCGGAGCAATATAATATTGCATAAGAAGTAAGTACTTAGGTATTTTTTTCCAGCTGCTGGGATATCAACAATATTTTACAGTGGACCATTTTTGGAGTATCAAAATGGGTTATGAAAACCAATAAGGACATGTGAAAAATGTTTGATGTTGTCTTGTCATGGTCAGGGAAAGTAGATGGACAGGAGACAGGATACCTACATACGTACTTACCTATTTACTACTGCACGCATACTAATGTCTTCGTCCATCTACCTACCTATTACTCCAACTCCAACTCTCATGTATATGATTACCATTATCATAGATAATCATATTATTAACAACATTCACTGACAACCATATTCAAATTTTTCTGAAATTGCTAAAATGTTATACTTGCATAGTAATAATATCATAGTCAATAAAAGGGTCAATAAACCATGATCAATGATAGCTTTTGTACCCTAAGTATTCAATAGAGGCTCTCCAAATTTCACCAAATTCCCCAAACCAAGAAAATACTTCCTATGTTGAAATGAAGAGAGTATATTTTTTGAGTATCATATCCGTTCGAAGAAAAAAAGAAGCACACATTTTAATCACTGAAGGAACTCATAATAGATTTTTGCGTAACTTTCACTTACTTGTAAACTTTAAGAATTGATCAAAATTACATGAGCTCTTTTGGCAAGATCAGGAAAGAATATTATTTGAATGACACATCAAAAGAAATCTTTAAATTCGACATAATTTTGACACTTCTTGACACCACTTCGCCTATAATTTACAATATTGACCGTTGAACAGACAAATTTGTCGAGAGATCCATTTTTCTTTGTTAGGTTCTTTTACTAAAGAACATTTTCAAAAAAGGTTTGGTTTACATTTTACTCGGTTCAAACAATATTAAATAAGCTTAGAGTCTCATTTTCACAATCTTGTTGATTCTTATTGAGTTGAAATGTGCCAAATTAAATTCCACGAAATTTGCGCGCCAAAATTTTTACCACTATTTACAAAACAACAAAACTAAACGTGCCCTTAACATTATTTTTGTTGCCCATCCAGCATCCAGCCAGCATCAGTTCGCAGCCGGACGCACCATGGTCTACCATGGTGTTGGTATTTTTTAAGTCCGATTTTAAAGCTATTTTTCGGGAGTCAACTCCATCCTGATCAAAGCGATCAAAGCCATCGCCATCCTCCAAATTCAAAGCCTTAAGTACTAATGCAAAAGGTTCAAGATTGAACGTCATCGGATTGACAGGTGAGAAGTAGTGAGAAGTATTGTGGTGAGAAGTGGTGAGAAGTGAAAGTGCCCACCGACCTCTGCCGACCCCCGCCGACCTCTGCCGACCACCGCCGACCTCCGCCGACATTGAAGGAAGCCATTGAAAGTTGGGCGGCTGCAAACTGCGAACTGGAGCTAACTGGAGCTAACTGGAGCTAACTGGTGGCTGTGGGGAAGTGTGGGGATACTCGACACTCGAAGTAACTCCAAAGCCGAAATCCGCAAGCTTCAAGCGGCGGTGACGCAGGGTTTGGCAGGGGTTGGCAGGGTTTCGCCTCGTTATCTTAGCTGCAATCTGCAGTTCCGAGAGGAATAGTTGGTCTGCTGAGAGGTGGTGAGAGATGACCGTTGAGGCTCCTCGACGCCCAGTGTGGTGTGTGGTGAAATATCACACTGCAATTACTGCAATTGCGAAGAAACCACTCTTTCCAGTCAACTACTGTACCTAGTAGTGCAACTCGCCTTGAACTGTGGGGGAACAAAGGCAAACGTTTCTTCCCTTCCAAGGATGTGCTCCGACGTGCTCCGACATGCTTTGACGTGCTTTGACGTGCTTTGACAAACTGCTGGATCTGATGGATTCCATTCCTGTTTGGAATTGCTTCGTGCATCTGTGCTCATCTGTGCTCATCTGTGTGCATCCGTCTCTATTTTCGTTACTTCTATTTCATTTCAATTTGCATTCCACCTTCGATCCTCTAAATACCCTCTTTCCATGTTTCTATGGTGCCCTCTTTCACTATTCTCTTCCAACCACTTTCAACCTCTTTCAACCACTTTCAACATCTTTCAACCTCATTCAACGCTTTGGAACAACAGGTAACAAAAGAGGAGAATATTCGTTTCTACTATTTATATTTCAAATAAAATACAAGGCCACAGTTTTTCACAATCTACCACCAATAGCCGCAATAAGCCGAAATTAATTTCCTTCCTTCAAGGCAACATGGACGTCATAGACAATAGAGACTCCAGTCAAATAATGTCCTACACCCAACCGATGACGCGAAGCAAACGAAGACGATATCCACAATATCAGGAGTCTTCCTCCATTTTAATTTCATTAGGCACACTTCCAATAATCTTCCTCCTATCTCTCTCTTTCAACGCTTTCACTGTGAATGCCCTCTGTTCGTGCGGACCCACCAGCTATCAATTCCAAATATCCCTCTCCAAGAAATGCACCTCCTCCGCCTCCTCGGGGTTGGGTGGGTTGAACCCCAGCACTCGACCGGGGATTACCAATACGTTGTGCTACATGGAGGAAGTTGCTGATGGCACTGTTGGAAACATAGGTGGTATCGGTGGAGTGGGTGGTGTTGGTGGAGCGATTGATGTAGGGGATATTATTGGGAGTGAGGATCACGGGGAAGACGATGGGTACGGTCCGGAGGAAGAAGATGTGGATGACTTTTTTGGAGGGAATCAAGTGGAGCAAGAGGAGGAAGAGAGTGATGATTATGGCCCAGTGGAAGGCAATGAAGATGGGGATGAAGAGGAGGCAGACGAGGCAGGTGATGCGGACCAAGATAACCAAGATGACCAAGATGAAAGCAGCGCCTTTCGTAACTCACGCTATCGTTGGAATCCAATCGACGGATATGCAATTGAAACGAGGCAGAGCGAGGTGGAGGAGGACGTGTTTGGTCATTCGCGGTATCGATGGAGTCCCTTATCCGATGGCGACGGTGGTGGCAATCGACGCAATACACGTCATACACGGGGGCGAAAACTGGGCAAGACTCATCTGTCACAACTCACTGAACGAGATATGGCCATGATTTTACAGCAGGTGGATCCCTCCACTCTCTCCACCCATGTAGACCATGCCACAAACCCACCATTGTCTCAATCCCATGACGTCCACCACCCACACAATCATATTCGTAATCAGAATAACCAACATAACCAGCATACCCAACATAATCAACACAACCATCGAAACCTCCAACTATTCACTCCCATCAAATCTATCTCCGTCGACCTAACCCACATCACCTCCCTCCTCTTTCTCGAAATCGACACCACCACCGATTTGAACATTATCAATCAAGACTCCACCTACTTTCGACAGGAGTTGCCGGATGGTGTCATTGTCAATTTTACTTCCATCAGCTCGAATTTGACAATGGGGGAGTCATTGGAGGATCAGATGGAGTTTTTGCCGGGAGGGGTCATGATGTTGGTCTTTGGGAGGAATGATGCAAGTGCTGGGGATGGCACAGGTGGGGATGTTGAGGATGGAGAGGTAGTGGTGGTGCAGCAGACGATTGCCTGGGGGTACGACGTGGAAGAATGTGGAGTGGAACCGCTTATGGTGGGAGATTCCATCGGCTGGGTCACGTTGGTGAGTATTTGTGTTCGGACGTGTTGGGGTGTGTACAGACGTGTGTATGCAAAATGAAGCCTTTGGATGTCTTGCGTGCTCTGTGTGTTACATTGGAACATGCTCTGTGTTGCAACATCATCCTTCTCTCGCGGCAATCTCACGGCAATATCTTGTATACTTCTGCCCACTTCTGCCTACTACTTCTGCCTACTTCTGCCTCTCTGTCACCTGCCGAAATCTCTGCAGACGGACTACACACCTGCCAAACAAGCATTCTGCCCGGCAGCACCCAAAGTCATCGAACCCAAATCCATCAAATCCACCAAGAGTAGTAAACTCCTCTCCAAGGAGTCGAACCACAGCATGGACTACCACGGGTATGGCTCGAAGGCCGGAAAACCAAACGAGCACGGAGATTCCACCAGTTCTGATTCGGGATCCAACGCAGGAAAAGCGGGAAAAGTGGGAAAAGGTGCCAAAGTGTTCACCAAGGCAGGAAAAGAGGAAACGATAAACACCACAAAGGAACCAGAAATGGATCCCAAGGCGGACAAAGCCAAGAGTGGCAAAAGTGGAACACTATTTGTCAATGGTGAAAAATCTGGAAAGTCAAGTTCAAATGGTGGGACGAAAAGTAGCAGTGGCAAGGCGGGGAAGGCTNGCTCTTCCGATCTAAGGCGGGGAAGGCTGGAAAATCGTCGGACTCGGACTCCACAAAGCCGATGCGTCCCGATGGCTACTTCGGTCAAGTGGACGATGACGGATACCAAGACGACAACTTTGTCGATGGCGGAGCAGGTGGAGCAGGTGGCGTGGGTAGTGTGGATGGTGAGGAAGGAGGTGGACACGCCAAGAGTGAAAAATCAAGATATCGATCGGAAAGGGACAGAGATACGTAACCTTTCGTAGGGTGTTTTTAGGTACTTGTGCTCCGTCAGTGGAATCAAGTTCAATCACCGCACATATGACCAAGTGAGACCACACGAGACTACATCATGAGGCCACATGAGGCCACACGAGACTACTCAAGGACCAATGCACAATGGACAGAACTGGATGCAAAGCTATTCCGCTATAATTAGCTATATTTGTGGTGCTTTGTATGCATTGTTCCAGGTGGAAGATGCAGACATTCCATTCTTTCTCCCATCAGTTTCCAGTCCTTTTTGCACTGGTGCAATCCCATCTTTCTGTTGGCTGGGAAATGGGATCCCTATCTACCTAGATATTTTCTTTATGTTACATGGAGTAAGATAATACATATCATAATTTGCATTTCAATATATTTCCATTTTTCGAGTTTTCTACTAAGCAGTAGATATAATAGTTTTAGACAATCTGTACCAAGCAGTTAGCTTGAAGCATGAGGTAGTCTGGCTAGTGCATAGCTGAAGGAAGAACCGGGTAGGAAGATGCATCATGATTAAAGCATTTGGTTTCATTTCTTTTTGTGTCAATGACTTCCATATCTTTTATTTTTAAGGCGGGGCACTGGGCACTGATAATGAGATTTATTTGGAATTTTTCTAATAGTAATTTCAACTCGAGGGTCATATACATCATTTATGGATTTACTGATTATGATTGGGTTGATGAATGGTCAGTAGGGATGCGACTGGTTCTGAATTAGGCATTTAATATTATACATTGTTGGGAGCGAAGGCCTTATGGATTGATCAAGTAGTAATCCAAATTTGAGTGTTTTTGTTGAGATGTCATAATCTTGCCCAACAATAACAAACTGAGGGTTGGCCATGTGTTTGATCATTAGGAGTATACTTTTGCTCATCTTTTCTGTTTTAATGGAGATGCTGAAGCTGCCACTGCTTTTATCAACATGGCATTCACTGAAATCATCTTAGGTACTGGGATGATGTGACTGTGGTGGGTGACAGTGGCAGGAAAGGCACATTGATCATGCTCACTGTAATTAATGATACTGCACATGCTCATGGGATGTTGAACACAGGACAAGACAAGCTCTAGTGACTCATGATACAATCTAGGGCAGTGGTGATTGTGTTTGCCAGACACAACTGGAGCTGGTGGGACTCTTTTGCAGGAATCAATATTTTTTATGTCATTTTCATACCATATCAATCATAATTCTGAACGCAAGCTTTCACAATCTCCGAAATGATTATCCTTATATCATTTCCAAATCAAACAAAAATCAACATATTTGAAGAAAGCACATGTTTGCCATAGAATAAATATGAAATTTGATCCAACAGTTGATATCAAAGAATATGCCTCTATTGTACTTGATTTGATTGCTCCAAAGTTTTTGTGTTTATATATCAATCTTTTTCATGGTAAATCGTGAAACAACGTATCATTTTCATGTCAACTTGTTCTTGATTTTGATCTGTGATTATGATGAAAGCTGATTACAAATAGAAGCCATAACTCCAGTCCAGGCCCCAGACCAGAGCTATGAATACCCATTTATCCTTGTGAATTATCCAATATTTACTTGTTAAACCAAAAAATGACCCAGAAAAAATCATTGCCCCCTTCTGAAAATCTGTTAGTATATGGTGAACTGGGTAGTTGGGGGTAAATGATGGTGAATGAACCTAAAAACCAAATATGAGCATAAGTGGGTTGTTTTTCTGAGGCAACTTACTTTTTATCAAACAAAATTTATTTTTGAGTTATTTGTGCTCAAAATATTGGAATTTAAAGAATCAATCAATTTGGATCTAAGTACAGAAACATACTTGAATGTGTTAATGTGTGTGTGGAATACAATACATAGTAAATGGTGGAGGTAAATGTATCATTATCATTTACTACGGTAAAGAGTACAGTAAATTCTGTAATTACCTCAGGCCTTAGGTAAACTGTAATTACCATG
>JALLOT010000888.1:0-17188 GCA_036939595.1 Thalassiosira livingstoniorum
TTTGGACCTCTCCCCCAGCAGCAAAGGGAGTGATTTCGGATCAATTAGTAAGGCGGATGTTGTTGTCTGTCCCTATGGGAAGTTGTACAAGCGGGAAAGAGTTCTTGAGGCATTGTTGCAACGAAGTCAAGGAGGCACGGCCTCACCGAATGTTGAGTCCTTGGGTTCTCATATTCGGGGCATGAAAGATCTGCATCCTGTGCGGTTCCAAGTGACAATGAAAGGGGGGGCAAATAAAACGAATGGAAACAATAAGCAGTACTCGGCTGTTTGCCCAATCACTGGGTCAGACATAAGTAGTGGAAATGTACCATCCTTTGTTATTGTTCGTAGCAAAAAGGGGGGACATGGAAGCAAGTCAAGTGGTGGCGATACGAATGACGATGAGATTTCAAGGGGTCCCAATGTTCTTAGTGAAAGTGCTATTAAGGAAATGGGAATAAGTGGGCTACAAGGAGAGTATGGACCTTTTGAGGAACGAGATATGATTCGCTTGGCACCTCCATCAGTGGGGGGTGTTTTTGACGAAGTCCGAAGAAAATGGGAGGGGCGGATGGAAGAGGAACGACTGGCAAAGGTAAGTGATATTATACTTTCAAATAAATTTCGACACAAGCAATTTATAATGTTTTGTTTCTTTTCTCTTAAAAATTAATTGCGTTGCGGTCTGAAGCTTCAAAAGAAGAAAGACAAGAAGAGAAAAAGAAATGAGGGGGACCCAAAACAGCCTCCCACAACATCTTCGACTAAAACGATCGAAACGCGGAAACTTCCCAACAACAGCAACAGCAAAATGAATCAAAATGGAAGCAGCCAACGACCGAATAAATCAGCCGCAGACGAGGCACGTTCCAGCGTGAAATCAGCGGTGGCTCATAATCATGTTTTATCCAATTTATTTGGGGCCGGAAAAACCACAAACATGACTGAGAAACAGAAAAGGGATGCTTTGTTCACTCGCAATTGTTAGTCTTTTTAGCGCTGCTTGTTCTTCTCTCTAAGTATATTGTAGTGCCAACCACGGTAGGTATTTCACTATTAATCAATCTTTCTCTCTATAAAATAACAAAAAATAATTCAATCTAGTCAAATAATGATATGTCTTAAATTACTACACACGCCTAACAAAAATGATTTATTTAAGAGAATGAAAACATCAAGTTTACCTGTCAGATCAGATTCCATTGTAGTTTGGGTACAAAAATGTCTCATGTTAATTTTTTAACAACCAAAAATAAAACATTGCTAGTTATTTCAAATTTTATAATGAATTATATTGTTCCATTGTTTCCATTAGTGCTGCCATACTCTCTACTAGAGGTGAATAGAATGTACGCCCTAAACAACGTTTACCCCGAAGAATTAAATTAAACTTTTGATTTTATCGATTCATACTCATGAGTCATGACACGAACTCTTGAAAGCACTTTAAAGCCACATTGATCATATCATAGGTTGTTGAAACTGCCACTCTAAGCATTTTAGCCTCCGTTGCCTCAAAATTTCTTGTTGTGTGTGTTCAGTTACGAGATGATGAAGGTAAACAAATAATAACAGTACAAAGTTATCAATCCACATTGACCGAGGGACGGCACAAAATTATTGCCACGATTATTTGTAAGCAACTCACTATCTTCATTGGATAATGGATTTTTAATACTTACATTCTCAATATACGTCCTCCGTCCTCGTCATTTCCACCATCCTCGCCATCTAACGAGTCTAAATTTCCAGCATCGGTAGCATCAGCAGAATCACCCCCAGACTTGTCTCCAATATGTCTCAAATGATCAGAAGTCACTGGAACGACCGTGAACGATTTGGCGATTTTATTACCCAGTTCTCCGTCAACCGATAAGACATCTTTCAGGTGTTGGGCGTAGGAGTTGGATGGAAGGGCGATGTCTATTTGACATTTGTAGGGTCGGCAAGGGATGGTGTCGGAGGACATGATGGCAATTTTGGATTCTGGAATGCGAAACGACGATGTTCATATCCATACTGTATATTTGTCTTGCTATGTAACAAGTGCACTTGGAGGAGCTTCATGAATTTTACTTGGGTTTTTATCTTGAAATTTTTTTCACTACATGGAGCTTTTCAAGCTGTATGTAGTGCAAAAAATTTCAAGAGAAAACTCTCCAATTACTCATAGAAAAATAAGCACCCCCTTACAGACAGATTCAATTTCTAGCATGCCCATGTAGAAAATATTTTCTTTGTTTAAGCCATTTTGTTCAATTCATTGGCATGTCATATTGAGATATATCATAAAAGTGGGAGTATTGATAAGTTTCAAATATCTTTGTACATACATATGTCAATCTAATGAAAACAATTTAAATTATTACAGCCAAAAAGGGGGACTTTGATTTGTATGGAAGATTTGAAATCATTTTGATTGCAAACAAGGGAATTCAGAACATATCTACAAGTAAGTTCAGTTGGGACCACCTTGCAGTGAGTCCATCTGCATGCAAAATACTTCCACATGGCACTTCTTTATTTATACAAAATAATTATTGAAAATAAATGAAAGGATTTTTTTAATAATTTCTACTAGATTATATATGTGTAAAATTGACACATTTGAAGTGCCAACTTTGGCAGATCATATTGTTTCACACACTAACAATATGCCCAAAATAACTGCTCCAGTCAATTCCACTAACAAAGAGCTTTCCAATGATGTGTAAGAATAAGCCATGGATTTGTGTGTTTGAAAAGTCATGATTGAAAGCAAGAAAAACGTACAGTATCTTACAGTACATAGTAGATTGAGATGATAATTAAAAGTCAATATTTCTACTTACAACATAGTATGGTAGTACAAACATAGTATCCACTCCTACTTACTGTAATCTTGAAGTGCTATGACAAAAATAAAAAAACTTGTGACACTATAGGTATTATTCAGTCAAAAAGAAATATTTTTTTCTGTTTTTCACTTCTGATTTTTAATTAGTATCAATAGAGACTTGAGTAAACTTTTGGTGAAGAGAATTTCAAAAGAGATTCCATAAGTACTTACTAGTTGATTTGTTGTCATTACAACACAAGGACTACCACAAAAAACAAAAAATTGTTATGGTATAGTAATTTTACAAAAACCTTGTAACTAGGACAAAGAGAAGATATTGATTACCAAAACTGAATTTTTATTTCAATATTAATGAACAATAGAGTGGTGATAAGTGACAACCATCCATCATCAGGTGTTTCATGAATTGCCTCTGACAAATTGAAACCCCTTGTTTTGAAACTTTGGAGAAATCCATTCAACTACTCTGACTGGGCATTTGAAACATATCATTACAATTTCCTTGCAAGAAACATGCAGAGGTGTCTGTTAAATTATATATATGGTACCCTCAAATCTGAACCTTTGGTGTTTTTCATTTGAAGTTTATTTTGAATGCTCAAATTAGTACAAAAAATATTTTGAAACATTTTTATGTATACATATAAGAACCCTCATTTTGAATAACTATGACAGATCTACATATTGTATTTGTGAACAAAACCACAGTTCAAATAATGGCAGGTTTGTTTGGAGGGTTGACATACTGAAGCCTGCTATTACTGCTGCAAACATGATTTAAGATGTCAAACCCCTCATTTGAGACTTCTACCACAATCAGAAATGAGAAATTTTGAATAGAAACAATCTCCTGCAAAATGGTTATTACCACTCTAATAGGTATCATATCCTAAATCCTTATGTGACTATTGATAAATACCTATATTGAATAATATTTCAGGACAAAAATTGAGATATAGTTAATATTCATGATTCAAAAAGTGATTTTTCAAATTAAATATTGGTTATATTGGTGTTATTTTTTAAGCAATTTGTTTTTTGAGGTCATTACTCTATATTTGGGGGTTTCTTAACCTTCTAAATTGATTGGGATACTTAGTCTCACTTGCTAGTCATATCAGGACCCCTGATATCATATGCTGAATTGGTAAGTACATGGCATGTATGGAATAATGTCCACTGTCAAGTTTTTATTACATATTACTCAGGTACAGGGTTTTTGTACAGCAAAACAAGGAATCTAGTAAAATGAAGTTACTGCCAAACTTTTTCCCATACTTGCATTGGTAAGAACTCTACAGACAAGTACATAAAGATAGTAGCTAAATAGTATGAATTTTAAGAAACTTCCCAAAACTATGTCATATAACTATACTTTGATGTTGTATGAATATAAATTAGTATGACTTACTTTGAAGAAATTTTATTGAAGTCATTGTGCTATATTTTTTTGTTTCTTCTTTTGTACATATGACAAAAAGTATGTTTTTAAACTTAGAGTAAGATTTGCATAGAATAATATTTAAAAAAATCATACTGAAAGGTTGACTTGCCCATCATGAATGAACTGTTAGATAACAAAGCATTGTTATTCAAGAGAAAAGAGAATACATATCAGGAGTGAAAAAGCAAAAAAATTTAAAATATCCAAAATAAAACCTATTTAAAAGAATCTGTAAAGATTTTTTTGCTATGCCACAATTGATGGAATTTAGGTGATTCCCCTTTTAAAATTGTCTTCTGAATACAATGCATTCATTGGTGTCTGTGCTTTTTTCTTTTAACCATTGACACATGGGATTTTTCAAAAGAGGCAATAGCCAATGCAAATTCACTCAAGGGTTAGTATGTGTGATTTACTCTCACAAACATGACATATGTAAAAATTTGACATGGTATATAACATTGTCATTCTGAAATGAAATGAATGTTATTGCCTTGTTTATCATGTCCATGTTTTATCAGTTGGAAAACAAAATGTTCAATTTCACAAGGAAGCTCTAGTGGATGACTCAAAAGCTAGAATGAAAAAAACCTGCAAGATCCATTAATCATGCTATGAATGACATGTGATCTACTGAGTGATGAAGTCAATTATGAGATGTACGTAGATCTTTACCACAGCCCACAGCACAAAGTAAATGCAATATCAAGGTATTGGTAGCTTATCCATAATATCTCTTGGTTTTCTCATTCCAGAATGTGACATAATGTGACAGTGTGTGTTTTTTCAGATTTAAAAGATACAGGATTTTGCTTCCAATCTTGTGTGTCTGAGACTGATGTTAGACAAAGTTCTTAAAATTTTGGAGGACATGAATGAAGTGGAAATCAATGGGAAGGAAGCAGACATTGGGCTTATGGCTGTGTTCCTTTTTATTCTGCATGTCTTTCACATGCTGTTCATGGCATGCAAGTGCTGGCCCAACACAAATAGGTTTATGTGTGGATACATATGCTTTTCATCACAATTATGGAAAGTGTTTGCAAAACTACAAAGCAAAATATTGTAAACAAGACAATTAAATGTATGTTTGTTTGTCTCTATGATGATGTGTACAGGACTAGGTTTTTAGAAGCAAGTCAGGGGAGCATTCCTTTGGCAACACAAGGGTTTTTTGTGAGTCCACACCTCACAGCTTGCTAGTATTGTTGATAAAAGATCAGCATGGTGTAATGCTATGATGATAGGCAACTAAACATTAAAGCCAAAGAACTTCAATGGATATTGCAACTTGGATGATTAACTTATTTCAACTACTCTTTTTTGAAAACACAATGGCAACTATTTTTGTTGTCAATTCTTTCAGATGAAGCTTATATGGCTCATTTTTATCTGAGTTGTAATGACTTGTCATCTGATCAAGTGAAACTTGACTTTAGAAAAGATACACCATCATTTGTTGACCAGATTTGCAAGTGACAAAGGACATAATTTCAATGACTGAATCCCTTGTGAATGAGTTCCTCATTGTTGTGGGTATTCCAACCAGTTTCTATTCCTGCTTCCCCTGTGAGTACAAACTCCTCTCAAACTGTGGTACATAATAGGATTTTTGTTCAAACAAATTTGACTTCAAGAGCAATTCCAGCAGAGGAGAGCCAAAGTTTGCACCTGACTACAAACCAGAAGCTAATCAAGCTACCACTGATGCATTCACAGAATGAGTTATCTTTCTAACATGCCAATTGGATCTTCAATCTAAGAGGATCCATGTCAAGAATGCAAACAAAGAGAATTTGGTTGAGGTGTTGCTTGGATCTTGAGCAGTACAAAGTGGAGGTGCAAATGAAAACAATGGAGGTTGCATTAGTGAGGAAATGGAAGACAACATAAAAGGTGACAATGGAGTTGGTGATGATATTAATGACAGTGTTGGAGATGATAGAAATTATTGAGATAGTTGGGAGTGACTACTTGATAATGTGTAGAGCAGTGATGGTCATGCCACTAAACTTATGTCATCCTTTAAAGACTTGATGGAATGCAAAAGTGCCAACAAACTATTAAACATGATACTTTTGACATTTGATGTATTTGAGTCTGTATATTAAAAGAGGAGGGTCTCACACTTGTACAAAAATTATTACCAATATCTGGGGTCATGGTGGTGGACACAACAAGAGGATGCAGGCAAGTCAAATGAGGTAACAGCAGCCCCACACTACAACTTTTTGATAGAAAGGAGAACAGTAGTAACAACTGTATTATCAAGGAGCTGAAGAAGTAACAAGGTGATATTTGACTGCGACTATAAAATTTTCACTGTTTTTGAGAGATATAAGAAGAAATGATTCATGATGGATTACAGCTTTATAATTAGTGGGCGCTAGGGCACCCCCTCAATTTTTTTCTTTCAGCCAAATGGCTTTCAATACTTTCTACATATGTATTAATATTTTTTTGGTCCTAAAGTATTGTCCCCATTTGCCCACGTAGACAAAGCCCACAACAAAAAATTATCTGCCCACTAATTGTAAAGCTGTATGATTTATGCACAGAAACAATGTGGTTGTACTAGAGAATTAGGACATAGGATCTAAAGAAGTACAGACTGGGAGTTTGGATGATTCAATCGTATGCTAAATCCTTGTGCAATGAGTTCTGTCTAAGGTAAATGTTCAGAGTCATTGGAAGTGATGAACTCAAGGGTGTTGATCAGAGAGAATGTTAATGGATTAGCCAAGGGAATAGGAATGGGAGTGACACCCGGAAAAGATGTTCCAAAACACTTTTCGCTGGGCGATCATGGGAGATGAAAAATGAATGCGTAGGCCAGACGCTATTTTCCAAATGTGAATTCAAAAAAGAAAGATGATTTGCTAGAATTCAAACTTTGAAATGGGTCTCAGGGAAAGAGAATTTTGGAACATCTTTCCCACTCGTAAAGCAACGAAAAATCTGAAGTTTCCCTCCCATACCTATTCCCTTGGATTAGCCAAATTTTTAATTTTACAATGAGTTTGTTTTTGTATTTCACAGCTGTTTGTCCAAACATTTATTATGTAATAGATTTTGGATTTTGGTATGGTATTGCCCATGATTTATTATTCTTCTAAGTATTTTTTGGACGCAACTGAAAATTGAATTCGTCATAGCAATCCAGGACTTCAGTATACTACCCACTTACACAATAATTACAGTAGGAAGTGAGAAGTGAAAGTAGTAGGTATTGCTTGTACCATACCATACTATCATACTACTTCAAAAAACGAGGACCGACCATGGAGAAAAATGCATAACTAAGGCATGGCACGCATTGCACCTTACACCTTACCCATATTGTATCTCTATCGCACACGGGACCTTTGTAGTCAATAGCTGCCAAGTGCACACTCTACAATCAAGAGATGAATTGGACCACCTCCAGTGTAGTCTCTCGCTCCACCATTCTTCTCTCGAGGAAGCAGTCCTTGGAGGAAATACTGCGTGCATCGGGGACACTCAGCATTGGATGCCGGCCTCGCTCTCATAGCTCATGTGGCCGGTGGCATGACTCTTGTATCCGAAACGCTCATGGGGCCGATAACACCGTCGTGAACAGCAGTACTCGAAGCACTCGCAGCACCGGCAGCACTCACGGCGTACAATGCAGGCGGAAAACGTTTTCTTCGGTTTCCATGGCAACCGTTTCTTCTGAAGTTGGAACCACGTATAGAGGCATGCTTGGTAGCCAAAAGGGGAGTCTTGACTCAATTCAGCTGCCAAATTATTCAGGGAAGGAACATCGGAATCTAATCACGGAAAGGACGAGGTCAATCAGTATGAATCAATCCAAAAAATCATTAATGCCAAGACCAGAGATTTTACAAGTTGGGAATATTCGCAATCTAAGGACATTGGACCTCTTCAATGAACAAACAGTTGGAGAACGTATTTTCTTTCAACAAAGAGGAAGTTCCAAAATACCGAACGGATATCTAACCCGTCCTTTTTCTTCATTATCCACCCATTGCGGCCATGGCAGAAGTGACTGTACACTTCTCCAATCCACCTCAAATTCCATATTTTCATTACAATGTCGTTTGTATCATCCATCGCGTCAGCTTAAAAAACGTGATGGCGAGGAACAGATCAGCAATATCAGTGTAAAATCTGTAGATTTGGATGAAGACAAAAAGAAATCATCACCTAAAGCTTCCATTGCTTCTGCAACTCTGTCGAATGACAATGAACAGCCCATTAAATCATCAAACAACCCGATTCAAACCCCAATTCATCCTTCAACCTCTCCTCCAACCAATCAACCAATCTCTTTTCCAAACAACCAATCCAACCAATCCCTAATCTCCCACCTACCACCCACACTCCAACCGTACGCCCGCCTCTCCCGCCTCGACAAACCCATTGGAACCTACCTCCTCCTCCATCCCTGCCTCTGGTCCCTCACCCTCGCCACCACCCCCCTTGGCTCCTTCCCCTCCCAATCATCACTCAGTCTCATCCTCCTCTTTTCCACCGGATCCTTCCTCATGCGCGGTGCCGGCTGTACAATCAATGACATGTGGGATGCCAACTTCGATAAAAACGTGGAACGCACCAAAGACCGTCCATTGGCCAGTGGGGAATTGAACTATAACCAGGCGTGGATGTATCTCGCATTGCAGCTCACAGGGGGATTGGGCGTGTTGGTATCATTGCCACATTTGCAAGAGTGTTTTGTTTGGGGGGTAATGAGTCTTCCTTTGGTGGCGACCTATCCTTTGGCGAAGCGATGGACGAATTACCCCCAGTTGATATTGGGGATGACTTTTAATTGGGGGGCAATTATGGGTTGGGTGGCGGTACGAGGAGATGTAGACTGGTCGGTGGTGGGGCCTTTGTATGCTTCAGGTGTGTTTTGGACTTTGGTGTATGATACTTTGTATGCTCATCAGGATAAACGTGATGATGCAAAGTTAGGATTGAAAAGTACGGCATTGACATTTGGAGAAGATGGGACAAAGCCCATCCTGTATGGATTGACTGGTTTGACTTGGGGTGGGTGGATGACGGCAGGGTATAATGTTGGGTTTGGTTGGCCTTGTTGGGAGAATCCGTATTATTATGCAGGTGTGAGTGCGGCGGCATTGCATTTGCTTTGGCAGGTGAAGAGTGCGGATTTGAATGATGGTGATAATTTGGCGTATAGGTTTCGGAGTAATAATTTGGTGGGGTTGATGGTGTTTGGGAGTTGTGCGGTTGGGAATATGATGGGTGGTTGAGTTTCTGGTTGCTGCATAGTCATTGCTTCCAAACCAAGTCGGAACCGAAAAGATCGGGCTTCATTGGCGTCTGGTCCATGATGGCTGGCAGGGACATGCCATGATAGCACTGAATTTTTTTAAATTTCAATTTTAAATTCAACACCATTCAAATTCTACGCAGATACACCGCCGACCCGATCGACCACGATCTCATAGGATTGTTCGATTCCCTACAAGTAGTAAATGACCAACCAGCCACATCCTTTCTACTTTAGTGGGAGCGAAGATGCGTAGATCTGAGTGTTCCACGATGGTGTCGTCCACTTTGATATTGTTCATTGCATTCTCTACCACTACCATCACTGAAGCCTATCGCATTCAAGGTAGCGAGGACGAGAATAAACCGTTCGTTCCTTATGAAAAAGGATTTGTGGGAAATGTAAGCTCGGTCAACTGACATTGCAATCTGTAGCACCAGCGATTCGTGCTTTCTTTTCAACTCATATGATATTTTTTGTGCACCTTCTTGCTTTTATGTTGATACTAGGTGCAAGAACCTACAACTGCGAAAAGAACCCGGATAAACCATGGCTACATGTCATCGGTGCGTGCTGGCGATAGCGTTGGCAAAAACAGACTTTTTGTAAGTTCCCAAACAATCTCTCGAATAAACATCGTTGTTCAGCCCTAATATCTTTTCACACTTTACCCGTCACTGTTTAAATAATCAGTCTTGCCCATCAATGGTAGGGCCATTCGAAGACCAAAAATACTACTGCAGAGGAAAAGAATACGGATACTGCGATCGCCGATCGGGCACCTGCTTTTGCAATGATGGCTACATGGGGAGCTCTTGTGAAGAATGCTCGCCTACCCACTTTGATCTGGGAGGATTGTGTTACCCAAAGAGAGTTTGTCCCAATGATTGCTCCGCTGCCGGAGAATGTGATTATTCCACTGGCACTTGCCAGTGTCATGATCATAGAGTGGGAGATGACTGTTCTCAATCCAAATGTTCTAGATATCATGAATTTTGTACACATTGCAATGATAATGGTTGTGTTGAATGTGAGCAGGGATTTAGCGTCGACACATTGGCACCCTGGGGATCTCAGTGCGAGCCATGCTATCGATTCGACCCGCGGTGTAGGAATTGCAACTCAACTGCCTGCACCGCCTGTGTAGACTTGTTATTGTTATCTATCCACCGTTCGGGAAGGCGGCCACAAGATCCTCCTCTGCCCATAGATGAAATGATGAGAGAGTTGAGCATAGCTGTCCCATTTGGAAGTAAGGGAGAAGATTCCTTTTATGACGCTGAGGATTATTTCTTGGTAGATCCCGCATTGGTTCCTCTCAACGACTCTGCCGTTGAGTGCCATCAAGGTTTAAATTCAGTGAGTACTAGAAATTTTCTTCTGACCACTTATCCTTTTTGCAAGAGACTGAACTGAGATATCGTTTTTCTCGACTACTCTTTTCCACTCATTCGAAGGATGACTCCATAAGCTGCGAGCCATACAACTTGACATCCCACATAATGTGTGGAAATTACGGAACAATAACTTTTGAGTCCCCAGAGTATGCTGTGAGGGAAGACGAGAAGCACATTCGCTTGACAGTCAAACGTTCTGGCGGTGGTGTTGGAGAAGTTGGGGTATCCTACTCTGTGTACCCCATCACTGCTGAATATGAGGATTTTACATCTACTGCACATTATACAACCAACCAAACCATCACTTTTCAACCAGGACAGATCCGTGCATCCTTTCTTATTGCAATCAACGACGATCGCGTAATGGTGAGTTTTTCTTTGGCTGATGGGCAACTTGTGATCTTCAATGGAATGTAGAATCTGATTTGCTTTTTCTTCCACCAGGAGCAAAACGAGACATTTTCGGTCCACCTTTCAAAGCCGACAGGGTCTTCCAGACTTGGCACTCAGCAAAGAACTATCGTAACAATAATCGATGACGATGAATTGAGAACATGCTCAAGTGAGACGTCGCTCGGTCATGATTTGAAAGATTTGGGGCGGTCAAAAGCCGGTGTTCCATTTGAATTCTCCGTCTTTACAAAAACGTGTGCAAAAATCGTTCAAGCAACAGATGGTGACGTGATAAAGGTGATTGCAAATAAACTCGGTGAAGGTGCCCCGGATGAGTTTGATACTACTGCTATCGCTGGTAGCGTAGAGGATCTTGGGAATGGTACCTATAAATGCGGTGTAAATGCCACTCAAATTGGAAGCTATGAACTCAACGTCTATCAACTTGTTCAAGGAGGCCTGAAAGCTCATTACTACACTGACATTTTCCTTAGCGAGTCGAGATTAGATTTGATTCGAATCGACCCGGTGGTAAATTTCACGTGGGCTACAGGTCCGGTGACTACATTTGGTCGAGATTTCACATCAGTTCGTTGGGAAGGTTTCGTGAAGCCTTCATTCTCAGAGACGTACACATTTTGGATCGACGCAGACGATCAAAGTCGCTTATGGATAGATGGTGTTCTGCTCATCGACTGGTGGTCTTTTTCTCCATCCTTAAGATTGTTGCACGCACAATATGATCTCGTTGCATCAGAGACTTATGAGATTGTCCTTGAGTACCGCGACATTTTGCATAATGCAACTGCGCGGCTATTGTGGTCGTCGCCAAGTACACCCATCACGGTTATTCCATCGCAAGCTTTGTACTACAAGGTTAGTTTAGTATTAATTTTTCTCATCCAAAACTGTCAAATTGGTCTAATCTCACCTATCGGCGTACCTTTGGACATACTTTTGCGCAGGAACCCATAAGAAACTCCCCGTTTCACTTCAGAATAACTACCTCAAATTCCGGTCCACAGCAATCGGTGCCATTTGGCGAGGGATTGCACAAAGGAATTGCAGGTAAAGAACATTCTTTTCAGATTCAACCACGCGATCGTTTCAGCAATGACCGCACACCCAGTTTCATTGCTCTTGATGACGAGCATTACCGCGGAAATTTTCATGCAACCTCAAAACTACTCAGTGCCAATGACGAGTACCAAAGCGAGGCTATGTTACCGGTTCTAATTTCGTACGACGAAAAGGAGAAGGTTTACACTGGCTCAATGCGGCCCCAAATAAGTGGAATATATGAGCTGTCAATTTATGAAGACTCCCAACATATATCAGGGTCCCCTTTTCTGGTTTCTACTGAACCAGGAGACACGTTTGCAGCCTCTAGTTTAGCTTTTGGTGGTTTTGGCAATTGTTTGCCGTGGGTCGAGACTGAATGTTCTGGTTTGAATCATGGTATGGCAGGAATGGAAAGCACTTTTACCATAAAATCTCATGACGCTTGGAGCAACAAAAGAGACGTTGGAGGTGACGACTGGCAAATTACTGTATCATCTGATTCAAATGACTACAAATTTGGGAGAATCCACGACGATTATTCAAATGGCACCTACCTCGCATCAATCATCCCAACTATTGCTGGTCCAAATTATTTATCAATTTTGCTCAACGGAATTCATATCAAAGATTCTCCCTTTCTCATGGATGTGGTTCACAGCGAAGCTGTTGGGGCATCTTCATTTATCATTCGTGATTATAGCAATGCAAATCGTTTTGATGAAGTCTTTGCAATGGTGGAAAATATATTTGTCATTCAAGCTGCTGATGAATTTGGTAACCCAGCACTTTATGGTGATGAATATCCATACAGCACAAATTTACACGTTCAAAGTGACAGCTTTGAAAACGAAAAGACAAAAATATCTTTTATTGGCGGCGGGAAATATGAAATCCGATTTTGGCCGCATACTTCTGGCGTAACTAATTTGAATATACAGATCAATGGCATGCCGATCAATGGTTCGCCTTTTTTACTGAACGTTTTACCGGGAACATTCTCAGGGACGAAGACTTCTGCTGTTGGACCGGGCATCGAGGCTGCTACAGCAGGACATGAAACTCACTTTTTTGTCCAGAGCAAAGACGAGGGAGGCAATAACAAAAATAGCGACGAAGCTTCAATATTCAATGTTCGTCTTGATTTATTGGAGAGTCCACTGTCACCTATTGAAAACATTGGTATAGATTTTGAGGAGCGCGAAAATGATTCTGGAGTTTCTTTTACTCAGCAGTATGTTGGCAATGGTCAGTACAAAATAAGCTACACTTGCTTCAAAGCCGGAATATTTTTGCTTCACATCTCTTCAAATGAGGGCGACATCCTTGAAGGATCTCCTTTTCGAGTCACCGTCACCCCAGACGTAATGAGTGCCCCTCATAGTGTTGTGCTTGGGGATGGGTTAAAAGCTGGGATAGCAGGGCAACTGGCGGAAGTGAAGGTCTATGCCAGAGACCAAAATAGAAACTTTGTGTCCAATAATGCCGAAATTTTGGAAATGCAGCTGAAGTTAAAAAATCGGCATCAGCAGCGTTGGGAATCCGATAAATTGGGGCTAGCCAGTGGTCTTGATGACCCCGTCGAAAATCATTTCATCCGACAGCTTGCACGCGACAATGGGAGAGGTATATTTGTTTTAGACTATGTCCCGTCATTCTCGGGAGAATATGATATCAATATTACCACGTACAGCAAAGGAGGTCTTGATTGTGCACAATACTCTTCGCCAGACTTTTCAGCGGATTCTTTGATAGCCGTGTTGCATGAGGATTCTGTTGACAAGATTTTTGAGACCAACCATTCTTTTGGAGTTAGTTGGACCGGAAAGATTAGTGCTTTGCATGATGAAGTGTACACCATTTCTGTTGAATGTAGTAATGGAGGTTTTGCTAGCCTTGCTGTTGATGGCTCATATGTAGGGTGGCAGTCTTGTTATCCAGTGATGAATTCAAATTTTGCTATGAAAGCAGATCATGCTGTCAATTTCTCTCTTAAATTCAAGAGTGAAATGAATTTCGAGTTAGACTCTTTCATAGTGCTAAAATGGTCATCCCCGTCATCCCCTCAAGCCAAGATTCCCAGTATGAACTTGTATCACAAGATGACAGTTGGAATGGAGCAATTTCACCCTTTCATAAGGCCATCCCATGCATTTCCGTTAACATCCTTGGCTGTCCCGAATCCTACAACGATCAATGCTGTTGCAGGATCTTCATCATGGTTTCAGGTAGAGGCTCGAGACGCACATGGCAATGGGGTGTGGGGTAATCTTCTTCTCGATGGAAATACCCAACTCGACGTTCATGCATATAACAGCAAACACCAGATGCAGCCAGAAGTGATAAACAATGAAAATGGAACCCACACTGTCATCATCACCCCTCTTAAATCAGGCACGTACATTTTAGATATCATCATTGACGGGATTCCTGTCCACAATGACTTTGGACGCATTGCTGTTGCAAATAAACTTAGTCATATCAAGGGCTCGCCTTTCCTCATAAGCGTTCAACCTGGTGGAGCCGACCCATCACAAACTGAACTCTTGAGTAAGGAAACTTTGCTTGAGGGTTCAGCAGGAATTCCTTTCGAAACCAGCATACAAGTCAGAGATTCAAACAGGAACAAACTACAAAATGGGGGCGATACAATAATTGCACTAATCGAGCCAAACTCTCTGCCGTGTAGTGTCAAATATGTGGAGAGTGGCATCTACAGTGTGAAATGTCCTCCTCTATCCATGGCAGGAGCCTATCAATTAGATATCACACTTGCTGATGTTTTTGGTTCTATGAACCCAATACATGGGAGTCCATTCAATGTGACCATGTATTCTTCTATCCCAGCTCCAGAAACTACAACTGTTCCAGGCCAAATTCATAGCACAACTGGTCAGTTTGGTCAATTCGTTGTAAGTCATACTTCCAATATATTCACTGACTCATTTCCATTTGATATCATTTTTTCCGTTGTTTCTTTGTGGATTTCTTTTCATTTTACAAGGTGGAGCCCAAAGATAGGTTTGGCAATCCGGTGCAGAAGAAAGGCATCCATTTTTCTGCTGTAATATTTGGAGACTCCGAACTCTATCCTGGCGAAAAACATGTGCGTGTGATAGATCAAGGGTAAGGATCATTGAAATAGCTCGTATTGTTTTTTTTTATGACCAAATCTTTTACTTATTCATCATGTCGAANCTTCGCTTACAAAGTGACGCACCCGTCAACCTACAAGGTCCATATTGAAATGGTAGACTCTGGCCTGCTTGGGGAATATTTCCAGTAAGTAATTATATAAATCACATTTTCATCACTTCACTTCAGATGGCTGCTCATCATTATTGACATGTCGCTTCAATAGAAACAACAAACACTTTAAGGAAGGGTTGCCAGATGGAGACAATATCGATGGCGGCATTGACTTCAGGGCAAGAAAATGGTTTGGCAATCATGCCTTCACTGATTTTAGGTGGAGAGGATACATATCTTTTCCTCATACAGGGGAATTCAAGTTTGAGGTGGCAGGAAAAGGCCAATGTTTGCTCTGGATTGACAATGAAATAGTTATCAGTGATCGCAAAGGCATCTTCAAAGCAGACGAACATATATTGTATGAATTCAAGCTTGAATACAGTGAGAAGGTAAGCCATTTCATCTATAGCCCCTCTGCAGTCAATTCAGTTCTCATATTCATATACGATTAATGCGATTAGGAGTATTTTGGCCAGCTAGACCTAAGACTAATTTGGTCCTCCAGAAATGTAGCTCAGCAAGTCGTCCCTGGAAATCATTTTTTCCATTCAACAAAACCAATTTCGGGGTCTCCATTTAACCTCACTGTTCTACCTTGAAATCCACATGATTATACACTCAGCCGACACGCCAATACTTGTATTAGGAGACTAGTTGGGAATGAATTTCTTGGTCACATTAAAATTTCCTTCTTGCTTTGTCCAAAAACTTTTTAAACGCATTTCTAGCTGAAAGTTAAAACAATCCTTGTTGATTAGACGCCCGCACACACTGCCTTTATCTTAGCATTTTTGTTCTTGCTTTATCAAGATGGACCCCATAAATATCAATGAAATCAATGACAGAATCATAGAAATAGGTATCAGTGTAATAACATGAAACACTCCCACGAGACTGAGATACTGACAGGTGTCTGCTAAATTTCTGGTTGCATTTTTATGGTTTTACAACAACAAATCTATTTGCTTATTATATATCTAGTGGTCAATACAATAATTTGTGGATCCTCAATTCAAGATTATGAACACAATAAAAAGCAAAGAAGTGTTGGATAGGAGATGTGTGCTTTTCTTTACACAAATTATACGTCTGGAAGGGGCATAAAGTTGAGTCAGATTTTTCAGCAAGGAAGGGTCTAAGTAATAGTGATGGTAGATTGAAATAAGAACCAAACACCATAACTTCATTTGAATATCACCAGCAGTTAAATTGCCAATTTTTTTGCTTTTATTTGTGCAGATTATCTTTCCCAGCTCTCTGTGGGTAGCAAATGGATTGTTTTGTATGCTGTTCAATATCAACCAGCTCTTTTCAATTTCAAGAAAACATTATTTCCGTGCTTTTATATTTTAGAAATTTAAACAGATTCAACACCTATTACACAAAGAACAGTTCCACAAAAAAACTAAATTCAAGACTGAAAATTGAAGTTTTTAAAATCATCTGCCTGAAAATTGCAGCTATCTATCCAAATGGCACTTCTTAGTAGGGGGGATTTCATGAAATCGGGCCGAGAAAATGCTAGTAAATTTACTAGCTTT
>JALLOT010000889.1:0-17183 GCA_036939595.1 Thalassiosira livingstoniorum
TCCTGTTGTTTTATTTTTATATTCAAATTTTATGATTAATGCCTGTTTAGTCTGAAAGTCCATTCATTATTCTGACAACAGAATTTTGGGAAAATGGTGATCAAAGTTTGATTGGCAACAAAAGTTCACATGATGATGCAGTAAAAATCCCATTTGTCAGCATCTACCCAAGCTTTTTGCTTAAAAATCGGATGTACTTAAGGCTTAGAAAATAATGTGTTAAAATAGCTAAAAACCCAAAAACTGTCAAAGTACTTTTTTTTGACCAGTGACTGGTTTTTTAGACCCTGCAGGTCTTATTTGTTCAATAACATTTTATTTATGTGTATATTTCTGGAATCTCATGAATTGTGATATTTGAAGATATAAATAAATAAGTAAGTACTCAATCACTTGCCAGCTTGTATCTTTGGGACAAACTTTTTTCTAATTAGTACAATAGAGATTGTGTTGATTTGAATGATCCACTTTCTAGGGCTATAGCACCAAAGAAACAAGATCAAGAAGGCTTTGTTTTTTGGATGATCCAGATTGTGTTGTCATATTTTAAACTAATTTTACATTCATAATTTGTATATTCTTCCATATTTTAAGGGGTATATTGAAATTGGATGAGGTAATAAATTCTCAGTGAATGAATACACATCTGTGGAATATTTTTGGTGTGCCTATTATGTAATTACTTCTATGAGCATGGCACAAGTGTAAAAATGTATCAGGTTTTTATTTTTTTGCAGGTATGATACAATTTACTGATTATCTGTATAATTATTTATTTTCTGTATGATCTTGGTATAGATTGAATTCCTATGAATATATTCTAAAAAATGTATATTGAAGGTGGTAAAATCTACTAAAGGTAATGCAGATGTAGAACCAGCAAACACGATAGCACGTAAAAAAATCAATCCAATAAACAAAACAAAAAACAACAAAATAGGATAAATTATCATCAGTGACAATGGTGATAGCTATATGATACTATGATATACTTGTTATTACATTGGCTTTAAACTATTTTATATCAAAGCAGTGACAATCATACAATCATCAACAACAGGTACAATTTGTTGAATATGTTTTTAAGTATCATTTCTGAGATTAAACTTTGAATTCTCTAGCTGTGTTTGGAAAATGGAAATCTCATTTTTGTGTTTAATATGAATCATTGGAAAGAATTTAGACATCAACAAATGCTGCACCAGATAGAACATTAATAGGGGGTATAGCAACATCAGACACCAAATTTTAAAGTCCTCTAAAAATCACTTTTGAGGGACCAGTTTTGTTCCATGATGTATAACATGGATATGTTTAACCTTTTTTGGAAAGATATGGTTTTGTCGACCATTCTCAATTTCATACTGTTCCATTTAAATTTATTATTTTAATGGTTAGAGGGAATCATTTTTGCTTTAATGATACATGTGGGAGCTGGTAAAAATTTCTGCCTGCAGAAAGTAGTAATACTATCAATAATTCCATTGATATTACACATCTGATACAGTTGGTTGGTGGATTGACTAACACATCTTATTGCATTCCAAAGCATTACTTCAATTGATAATTAAATGTTATCTTGACTAAAAATAGTTGTCCATCAAACCAACATATATATTTTTGAAGCTACAAAGCAATGATAAGAGTTTGCCAATTAATTTCATAGAAGAAAACCATGGTTGTCAATCAACAAAGATCAACAAGTCTATGAATTAGACATGTCAAAAGAAAATAGACTGGTATTTCTTCACATACAAAAAAGTTTAAAAGATATGAAAATAACCAAGGTTGGACACTACCCTTGGATGACCCAAACAATGGTTATCTCAAAACTGCAAACACCTCTTCTTACATAAACCATCCTTTTTGACTGTTTGCTTTGATTTGATGCAGCTTTAGTGATTGTAAGGTTGGGATGAGAAATAAACTGTCACCAACTACTGAATTCTAAAAATAGTCAGCTGAAGTTCAACTCTAGGCATATGAGTAACCAAGTATGTCATTTGACAGTGAGAAGGAGAGATTAGATTAATAATTCAACCAGTAGACCAGGAAAATGATTCTTGAACCCTGCAAATGTGAATATAAATATGCTTGTTGCAAGTCACCAAAGTCTGCATTCTTCAATATTAAAATGGGTCTCCCTACCTACACTCTGATTTATTTTCTGACCCCTTAATATCCCTCAACTTCCTCAGGGATAAATGATATCCAATATATCCTAAATTTTTAGACATTAAATACTTACTTCTTGTATTTGTATGCACCTAAATGTATGGCGTATTGCACACTATTGGAAAGATAACAATATCTCTACACCAAATTTACAGGATACAAGATATTCTGTTAAAATTTTAGTGAGTTTTGGTTTGTCAAAAATGACTCCAAACCTGATCTAAGTGCTCACCTAGAAAATAAGCACACATTTGTTGCCCAAAAGCTGCTTGTTTTTTGGAACAATTGTTTGCTTTTCTAATGCTCAAGAATTTACATTAGAGGTACAAAAAATAATAAGTAACTGGGGCATGCTTAAAATGTATGACATGGTACAATACTACAAAAATTACATTTACATTAACATATTTTTCTTCCTTTTCAAACTCTTCATTTTTCCTATTAAACCAACATCTTAAAACCAGACCCCATGTGACGCATTAGGTTCTACATTATTATGCTTCAAATATATCCACTTTTTTATTAAAAATATGAGTAGTTTCAGAGTAAAGTATGTATAAAATTGGAGTATTACTTGAAACCAGAACAAAAACTCTGTGGTTCTATAAGCACATAAAAAGGAACAATTTGGTATGTATATGATGCAGTTTTAGGAGATATATGATATCCTCTAAATTCAGGAAGTGAAGGGATACATAATGAATAAATTGAGAATTCAGACATGATCATAGTGTTTTTTTCATTCATGATCATGCAAAGATTTGAATCTAATTCTACAATTGTATCAAAATTGCTTCAGTGATTCTTCTCAATGTTAGATTTGTTGTTACCCTATTTTCAAATCTGGGTAACAAGACCTCAACAACTTCCAACCTCTGCATGAATCTTTGATACATTCAAAGAACAAAAATGATGTCAGAAATATTCCTAACTCAATCAGACCCCTACATTGATAGCCTCCCAGCTTACACCATTGCACATGAGCACTTGTACCTGGGGCTCAACAGTTCCTGCCTTGTATTTTCCATCAAAGCTAGTGCCCTTCTAAACCCCTCATACCCCCACATGCTCTCAACTCTTCTGCTGCTTGAGGAAAGCTGCATTTTGAATTTATCATGTGAGTTGACAAGTTAGACTTTAGCTTTGATTAAAAATATTTAATTTACACTTTGATTACACAACTTGTTACTTTGAAAGTCAACAGATGGAACAATTGAAACAGATGCCCAAAACACCTGAAATCCAGTTGAACTTCAAACTTTTGCAAATAACTCAATTTATCACATAAAAACTAATGAGCAGTGTAAACAAGAAAATTTTAACAAGAATCAACATTTTATATGACACTACTTAATGTGAATAATGAAAACTAATTTCTGTGCTGAAGAAATCATCTCTTACCTTGGTAATAACATCAATTGAATGCATATTTAGAAGCAATCAAGCAAAAAACATATTCTTTCCTTGTTGTTCACTGCCACTATTTCTGCTTACAATGTACCTTTCATCACAAAATAAAATCATCCCACAAGCATTGCCTGATTTTAATGATAACAAATGTGTCCTGCAAAAACCAGGAAATCAGCAGGGATGTGATGAAAACAGAGAGGAAGAGTAAGGGAGAGAGGAGGGCGAGAGATATAAAATTCAAATCATAAGATCCCTTGCTGCTAATGAGAAAATTCAATGGAAAGTTCATCAGAAAAGTGACCTTGATTTGAGGCAACAATCATTGAAAATAGAAGCTGGTTTCACTACCAATTTGGATATGCTGTGTGCAGTACATAACTTTCTGACAGGTTCACTATCAGTGAACTCATTGATGATACCAACCAAAACCTTAAATCTGCCTAATACTTAGATTACTTTTTGGTGGCAGAAAGGAGCTGGGGATGCTGGGCACTGGGAGAGAATTTTTTTGTTCAAAAGTCAAAACCAGTGTCAGCACCTTTGCCAATGCCATTGTGATAGCAAGAGACAGAAGGTGAAGATAATGCCGAGTACTAAAACAACACAAATAAGAGGTACAATCATCTTTTCTATTCACAATGATGATGATGCTTGCTTTGGTTGGCTCAGATGTCATTGTCAGTGGTAGCATCAGATATTTGTTGAGAGGGTGAAAAAATGAACATAAAACAGAGCTTATTACAGAAACATCTCACCCCAAAGACCATAAAATCATGCTAAATTACAACTGTATACTCAAACATTGTTGATGAATGCACAGTTGATTTTTAAACAGCATTTAATGAGTGTGGGGAAAGCAATTTTTGCAACGATTTCAGTTTTGGACAGAAACATTCAGATTCTTATCTGTGGCAAGAGCAAGAGTTCATTTTTGGGGTTGTCAGGTGCAGGCAGTGCTTTCCAATTGGAGGGAAACATATTTTTTGAAGTGGACACTGCCTACAATATTGTGGGTGTACCCTTGTGCCCTCTAATTGGGAAGCACTAGGTGCAGGCGGTTGAGTGGATCAATGGATCTCTTAGTGATGATGGAAAACAGTCAATCAAAAATTGTTTTGACTTGTGATTAATTTAAAAAAAAATAAAAATGTTTGCTGCACCTTCTAATCCTAGTCAGACCAAAATCTCAAACCTTGTTGTCCTGCTATCCTTTAGCATGCTTACAGGAACTGCTTTGGCACAATTTGGACAAAGCCATAACCCCTTTTGATTATAGCTCAAACACAGTAGCATGTTTAGCAAAACTCAGGGCATTTTTTGCTAAAGATACAAATTGAAATGTCTAAATAAACATAGGCTTGAGAAAACTCATAACCACTTGTCAGGAATTACCATGGAAACAAATACCTGGCATAAAATTGGTTTATCATAATTGTATTTGTGCCACAAGAGTTATTGGTGGGTTGTATTTTACCTTTAATTCAAATTGACCAAGAGGTCATTTGAAAGGGACAAGAAAGATGAATCATGATCTATTTTTGCTTTTCTACAAGCCTCACAGGAATAATTGTAAGTAGTGCATAAATAGGAATTGGTATGGTACATAATTTCTTGTTTTTCATAAAATTGAACTGTAACAGAACTTGGAAAACTGAAGTTTTGTGGTCAGACCTTTGTAGTATCAAAGAAATGCATTATTTTTATGTATTTTGTTGGATATTTTGGAAAAAAGTTTTTCATAACAATCATACTTCTGTAATAATGAAAATTCTTCAATATGAAAGAATGTGTTCATTCATTTCTTAAATGCCTTCAGCTGCAATTTGATTTTGTTTACCATAACCTATATTTAATGATTGAGAGAACTTGCACAATTCATATTTTGTAGCTTTGGTGCAAATCTTTTTTGTGTATGCTATTGAAGTAGATAACTTCTAAAGCAACAAATTTGAATTTAGCTTGTTTTAGAACTCCATTAGAATTTCATAGGGTTTCAAGTGCTGTGAAACATGCCAAAATATTTTAGGAGGGTGTTTCAAAACTTCAGAAAGAAAAATTTCATTGTCCACTAAAATAACATCCTCAAATGCTGCTGCTTGTTTCTCAAAATTTTATTGAAGCCATTACTCATACATTTACTAGCAAAACAGATCTACAAAACAGATAGTAGCTATTGTGCATCAACTTTAATATATTGGATATAACCTATTTCTACCTTATTTTTTATGTAGTCAAGTGAATAATTTAAAGTTTTTGCCTCTGTGCTTATATAGTGTAGTTTGCTTGGATTGTTGGTTCTCATTTTGTACTTTCCATTCAAAGGAGAGTTCACATGCTATGGACAATGTTCTTTTTCTATCTTGTTAAGATATTTGTAATTTAACTGCTTGCTTTTAACTAAAGTTTTGTCATTCAAAAAAACTGTACTCAGTTCAAATTTTCAGATAAACTTTTTTAAACTTTTTTAAAAATACAAATTTTGTTCAAACTGACTGCTAACTAAAAATACTAGAGATATGATAGGGGGAGAAAATTTTGAATAATGTACTTTGTATGTTACAGATGAAAAAATATGCTGTTTGGTCTTTGATTGATGTTTCTGCATGAGGAACATATAACATATGGTATTTACTCTTTTCAAGACCACAATGATTTCTATCTTCCAGATGTGGCAACTTGTGACTGGATACAATGTTTCTAACACAACTAACTTTATTTTTACTACCAATTAAGTTGACTTGAAAATCCTAGTAGTAAGCCTCCTCAGGTTAGATACTAGGGAATCACCTCCTAAAGTAGTAGTATAAGTAAGTATGAAGAAGAATGAATGAGGTAGGAACCACCAAAATATAATTAAAAAAGAGGTGGCTAGGGGAGCGGTGGAGATGGACCTTCTGTCCAGCTAAAGTATGGTACCATAGTGTAAGTATTATGTAGTAGTCGTCGCTCGTTGCGTCGCTCGTCGCTCGTCCTCGTCCCTCGTCGCTCTCTCGCTCAACAATCATCTCAACAACAAAAACCCAACCACCAACCAGCACCAACCACCATCAACATTGCTGCTCACGCACACTTTTAGTACTATACTGTCGATATTGGATGCAATGGCTCCTCCAAAACCGGCGCCCGGAAAATCACCCCCTTCATCTGCAGCATCCGCTGCTGCCACTGGAGGCACACCATCGTCAGCAATTGCCGGAGCTGTAAAAGCGGCCGCAGCCGCAGCAGCAAGCGGTGCTTCCAAGCCAGGAGGCCCAGGAAGTACAGTCCCGAAGGGCATAGGTATGGCAAGGCCATCTCCTACTACCCCTTCTGATTCCATTTCAGGTGTTAGCATCGGTGCTACTCCTGGAACCGCAGGATCCACTGGCACCTCAGCCACTGCATCTTCTGCCGCGTCTGGAGCTGGCGTCACAGTGAAAAAGACGACGAAGAAGAAAGCGGCTGGCGGGGACAAAGCCAAGGGGCCGGTGAAAAAGAAGAAGAAAATTGCATCTACGTCATGTACAGGAGGCGCTTCTGGAGCAGGATCAGCTGCACCTTCGGGAGCGGGCCGTGGCAAAGTTCCCATCAATGTCGGCAACTCGGGTGTTGGAGCGAAAGCCAAGGGTGTGGGTAATGTTGGGAAAGAAGATGTGTTGCATCCTGCTGGTCCTAAAGGAGTTCCGGGTGGGCCGCCAGTAGTAGGACCAGGAGCAAAAGTAGAAGGTGGACCTATGTCGACAACCTCGGGCGTATTGATGCCACCGAAAAAGGTTCCCGCCGGTGGAAATCCCACAAAAACAGTAAAAAAAGGAACCAAGAAACCGAAAATATCTGCACAACATTCTGCAGTAGCAAACATAAATTTTTCTTCTACAGCTCCCCACTCTCCGAAAAAACCTGGAGGGAAGGCTTCCTCTAAAACTAGCCCATCAAAACACCAAAATCCTACAGCAAAGTCCGCAGGCACGTCTTCGAATGCATCTGCACTTATGGCGCCCAAGATGTCGGAAGAGATGAAAATAAAAATTCAAAGAGGTCAGATAGCAAAAAAAGAATTAATGGAGATGGATGCAATAGAAAGGGCGTTCAGGGAAGACACAGAAATATGGTTAGGACCTGAAATAGTTGATTTGCCTGGGCAAGATGGTGGTGGTGCTGCTAAAAATACCCCGTCTCCATACCCTTTACTGTACGGGTCGCAGTCGCAAGGATGGATGTACAGAGAAGGATTTGCTGGCATCGGAGGAAGGAGCTGGATGGAAGCCACTTCAGCTGCTGCTTCTATGAAAAATACAGAGGTTGACGCAACGAATAACTTGGGTGTCACAGATAAAACGTCGCCAAATGAGGATGCACTCAAAAGCATGCAACCTTCAGTAGTAACATCAGATTCCAAAATGCCAACACCAATGACGACATCCTCAGAAGATCCAATGGCGAAAACTCAACCACAAACTGCAGACACTGTGGAGAATCCAAATGTGCCACCAGTGACGTCCATGAATATTGTATCCCCTGTGGATGTCGACACCAAACCAAATGGATTTTTGATGAACGACGTGAAAATAATTGAAAACGCACTCAGAGCCAACGGACTGACTCGTGAAGATGTTACCCCAAAGGCATATGCTTGCTTTTTGGAACAAGCTCGTCGGTAAGTCAAAGCCAAAACATAACTTTTTTGCTCAATTTGCAGAATTTCCATGTTTTAATTTTGAAGCATCGCTTCTCTCTCACATTGATCATGCCTCCTTCGATTTGCGATCTAAATATATTACAAAAATTGTCTTGAATACTTTAGATACGCACTAGAACTTTTGGCCGACGCACAAGACTATGCCATCCATGCAAATAGAAGCACACTCCCTTCCCTTCTACCTTCTGATCTTATCTTGGCAGCTGATCTTCGAGGAGATGTGCATGGCGTTCCATCATCACTTCCCACATTCGAAGACATGAGTGAGTTCGCGTCAGAAGTCAACCGTATACCACTCCCACCTATACCATCGAACTGCTACAATGGAGTGGCACTACCGCCAGTGGAGCAACAATTAACAGCAAGAACATTTGACGTAGTGAATGGTGCACGGGTAGTGCAGAGGATGATGAGAGGTGGTGAAGTACCTACGACGGCATACGATTTGGGACCGGTAAAGAAGGGCAATAAAGCGATGATGGATGCAGTAATGACAAACAGCGGAAGTGGACCTGGCAAAGCAGGAGGTGATATGCCACCCTCTATGGGTATGATGTCTGCAGGTCCTGGTCCGAAATTTACAGCAAAGTCAAGCACTGCAAAAAAGAAAAAATCAAACCAAGGATCTTATGGTGCCAGGAAAGGAGGTCAGATTGCTGTCCATATAAAGAGTCACAAAAATCCCACTGCCACCAGGAGCANTCACAAAAATCCCACTGCTCCTGGTGGCAGTGTGCCCGGGATGCTCTCCAAAGGGAGCGGTCCATTGGGTGCGATGAAGGGTGTGGCATCTGTAAGTGTAAGCACTGCAGCATCATCGATGGGAGGTGTAGGCGGGGCAAAGTCTACAACATCATCCAAATCTGGAGTCAAAGTTCAAAAAAGAAAACTGACAGAATTATAGTTCTTTCTCACTTCCTACACCCTTACGCACAATTTTTATTCCTTCACTGCATTCATAGTTCTAATTAAATTAATGCGATATTCAATTTCCCGAATACTTTTAGTTGCGTGTGTTACTTCTTAAGAGGTACCAGTGAATAATTATTTTGAACCAAGTTACTATTAATGAACCAAAGTACCCCTGTATTATTTTTTACAGGAGCTAAAATTTACCTAGCAACTAATATATTCTACGTACTACCGAATACCAATGCCCCCTATACTAAAAGAATTGAATGTATCTTTTTGTAAAACCTTGCGTCCGTTGAGATCGCTCAAAGTGTATCAAAACTATTCACCATGAAAGGTTTCTGTGTAGATATGTGTTACTTTTACTTACACATGATATGTAAAAGCATTTATGAAAAAATCTTTTTATGATTACTCGTGAAATATGTTAGATGTCTCAAGCCCCGCTATGTTCTACACGAAGATCGTACTAGAGTCTACGCGCACTATATTGAACCAAGTTACCCAAAAAAAGACAAACCAAACCAGCAGTGAATCTTAATGAAATACATGGTGTTACCATGGTGTTACCAGGGTGTTACCTGCAGGTGTTTTTTAACAAGTGTCAACGGACACAACTTGGTTCAAAATAATTATTCACTGGTACGATCTACAGAAGGACAGACAGGAGGAGACAAAGATACAAATCCAGTGGGAACGGATGAAGTAGAGGCTGTGGAAGCCTCAGAATCCGATGAATGAAAAGGTGAAATAGTTTGAGAAGACTGCGAAAAATGGAGGAGCTCATAAGAGGCAAGAATCTCTGCAGCCTCATACTCATTAAGTGGTGATTGAGAGAAGAAGTCACAAGTTGGTGGGGTGCTAGTGGATTGAGTGTCTTGCTTCTTTTTTCGAGATCTACGTTTGCCTGGCAATGGAATATTCCAATCCTGTAAGCAATCAGAGTTGTCCTGTAAGTGTTTGTCATATGCATACGTAATATACAAGCCGAGTTGCTGTTTGAACCACGTCTTGGGGTCCGCTGCCATGTAAGATCCACCGTAGAACTGACCCTTATGGTACTGGCGCCATCGGTCGTTGGCGGAATTGAGGACTCCTTTGGGAGTTTTGTTGGACCGTGCTATACGTTCTGCTGCAGCCGCTTGGATTTGTTCCGATGTGAATTCAAGGGCAGTTGTGGGTTCGTTGTTGAATAGAAAATTTTCAAACAAAGGGCAAATGCGACCAAACTCATCAATTGTGATTCGAAGCAGTGCTCATTGTTTGTGAAGGAGTTGTCGTACAATTTCCTCACCAGTGAGTGAGGCGTCGTCAGCTGAGTCATGAGTTGTGGGCTTCTTGATGAACTTGGTTTTCTCTGCTTCTTTGAGTTTTGCAAGACTATTTGTTCCAGGAACGAACTCTTTTGAAGAAGTCATATCAATTTCGCAAGCCACAAGTGTGACGTCAAAGCCGAGCATCGCCATTGCACATTTTGCAGTTTTGGAAAGTTTTAAGATTGGATCCGGGGAGAATGCAAGATCAAATGGGCGCTTTCCTTTAAGAGTAAGGAGGCCTTGTGGTTCCCTAAGAACCGAATCATCAGTAGCAATGTATTCCGCTGTTTTGAGAAGCTTTTTAAATAAAATAATCAATCCGTCTTGGATGGCATTGTGGGCAGAAGTTTTGCTGTGGCGTACACAGTGGAAACAATGATCTCCGTAACAGTCAACTCGCTTGCCACACTTGCACATGGGACACTCATCGTCATTCCAAATCTTAAGACGTAGTTTCCGTTTATGGCCGAAGCTGAAAAATGTATTGGGAATGCAATGAAAAGCAACCGATCTGCAAGTAGCTACTAGTGGAAGAGAAGTGATCTCATCCAGTAAACTCGGTAGAGCAATTGAGACAAATGCGGGTGCGTGATCATAGAGGTGGTTAACGGTGTCCGTACTTGTGACATCTTTGATGTACTCACACGCCAATCCAGTGTTTGACTGTGAAAGGAACTTGTCGACATTCCAAGTTTCATTGTCACCTTTAGCGGCCAGTGCAACATCCTCCAACCAGGTACAAAACACCACGAATGAGTGCAATGTGGAACCTTCCCAGTTTTGGTAAAGATGTTGGATCTCAATAGGGAGTTTGTGTGGGATTGAATCTTTTTCCCAGGTTACACCGCTAGTGGCCATGTGGATGCATGTTCTTAATTGTAAGACCAGCAAAGGTATGGCTGTTGTGGCTGGATGCTGAAAGCCAAGGCCTCCATTACGAACACCAATTTTTGAGATAGCAATTGCGTGTGAATCCAAGTTGTTTAGCTCTAATAGCCCTTCTAAAAACTTCGTGATGATGGAGTCGAATTGTTGAGTGAGTGGACTGTCCCATCGTTGCCACGTTAATGCTGTGTCCGATGTGTAATTTGCAAGTACATCCGCAGGAAAAAGGTGAGTCATTTTTTGGAGTGTACATTGCTTGAAGAGTCGCATGGCAGTGTGCTTGTCCTCAACTTCAAGCAATAATTTGTCTGTGTCCACCTGTGCCCTGTGAAATTGGTCTAGGATGAAAGACTGACAGAAAGTGTCAGAGCCAATGGGTTGACCTAAGACACGCAAACCATCAGTGACTTTGACCGGTTTTGTCACTGGGACCCCATGCTCAGTGACCATTGTTGTTGAATAGGTTTGTACGGCCCAACTTAGTAGGGCCCTGATATCCAGTTGTGACTTCGAATGGTGAGGTAGGACCGTAGATCCACGAGTAGTAGTTAAGATTTGTGTTTTGTCCCGATTTAGACGTGCTCCCAGGTCAAATCCACATTCTTCAAAGGTTTCAAGAAAGAACAAAACATCTTCATTTGGAAGGAGACAGGTGACGTCATCAATGTACGCCATTAAGATTGGGCAACCTCCAACCCTGTCATCAAGAAAGAACCGTGATTTTTTTCCGCTCACCTGCCCGTCGCAGTAATTTGGAGTGGACTTTAGTAAGGATGATATGCAAAACTAATGCGGAAAAGACTGGTGAAAGTGGGCATCCTTGAGTGAAGCCCTCTGGAACTGTAATGGTTTCCCAGTGCCCGTCTTCAAACTTTATCGATACAGAGCCGTCTGATTCATTCATGCATTCTGTGAAGCCCTCTAGTGCCGCAAAATGCTCCGTAATAATGTCCCGTAATTTCACCCGAGAGATTGAACTAAACATATTTGTGAGATCCAGTGACACAAGGCTTTGTGTGGGTAGGAGCTCTGCATTGTCTCTTGACTTGATAAACTTATCAACTCCAAGTCGAAGTGTATGGGCCACCATATCAATTCCATTCTTGACCCCGACTGCATAGTTGAAGGGTAAAAGATGGCAAGCAAAGCTTTCACGATAGTCATCACTGATGAGTGCTGCTGCGATTCTTCTTTTGGCTGAAGGTATACCAAGAGGGCGTAACTTTTGTCTGGATTGTGTTCATCTTTGTGAAGTGCGACGAGATATGTAGTGGTAAGGAGTTGTTGAATCGAAGCAGGGACCTTACCATTAGCGATAGTAGTAAAAATGCGAGTGAGTAATTTGGCTTCATTGGAAGTGTGTGGCTTATTGGCGTTTTGAACCCGATTGGCAACTTTGATTTAGATGTCAATGGAGTCTCCGTACAAACCGGGAGCTTTCCCCTTCTGGACTTTGTGATGAAGAACATGAAGAATGCGATCTGGCTCAAAGAAGAGCTCTGTGTCATGTGACTGTTTCCAATGGTGATGTTGTTTTCGTCTGAAAGCCAATTCGATAGAAAGTCGTACTGGATATAGCTTCTTAATAATACCGATATTGTGAGCTCCAATGAGAGCCACTGGTGTTCTTTTAGTAAGGCGTGCGTAGGCTGTTTTGTAGTTATCTTGGTCTGCGGCATCCTGAATGCAGTTAGTACTTCTGTTTGAAGACTTGTGATCTGAAGGAGTGCGGCTTTTGACCTGACGACTTGCATTGTATAGTTCCCGTAAACGTCCCGCACGAAAAAGTTGTAACTGATGGTTCACAATTTGATTGATAGTCCGCTGATTGCCATCTTGCTTTGGTGCTAAAACCAGCTGTTCGTACAAGAAGACAAGTTTCCAAATAGGAGTAGGATCGAAAGCTGGGTCAAAGAACTCTCGTTGTTGTTCCTGTGGGGGGGTGCTATGAAATAGAACTGTCAGTACTTCAATAAAAGAATCAATGACCCGTCCCTTAAGTGCATACTTGATCTTACTCAGCAATGTTTGCCGAAATGGAGGAGGTTCAAAGTTGTAAGCGTGAAGCCACTGCAAAGCATTGTCCCAATTGTTTCTATCCTCGATGACTAAATTGTCATAGATGTATTCCGTGAGGAGCTCCAAATTTGAACATGATTTAGTGAGTTTGTGTGTTCGTTGAATGTGTAAATGTAAAGCTTTTTTGGTTGTGAAACAGGTGTTACAAATATTACAAACTGACAAACTTAAATCATTCAATGTTGCTGGTGGAATTTTATCCAAGATATCCCAGTGGTCTTTATTCAAATGCCTGCACACCCCTTTACTTGTGGTCCAACCACGTCCAATTGTTGTTGGGCAGGTGCAACCAACAATTGGACATGTCAACTTAGCACGAGCGCCAGCTCAAAACTTCATTAGCCACAGCGAGTGGCTTGCACTCCAACTGAAGCATCTTGGCAAGGTCACTCTGACAATTGGAGGGGCACTGATTCTTTTCCAAACGAATGGCATTGTCCGCTGCAATTGATTCAAAAACCACATTTAATGGTTCATGGGTGAATGTTTCCATATTGGCGGAGGGTCCATGTTTGGGGAAAGCCGGTGTGCCAAAAAGGGTAGGAGATTGGAGTTGGGCAACGAGGTCCAAAGCAAATTCCTCCGATGAACATGTGATAACTGCACCGCGTGTGTTGTCAACATCATGCGCAAACTCGATAGAACAGATCATGCCTTCAACCGTCAAGTTGAGTCCGTTGAGAAAGGGTTGGAGGTCTGCCATTGCGGTAAGTATATTAACCATGTTGATGACTTGGAGACAGGTATCTACCATGGGTGGGACTTGTGTGGGGTCCCCAACAAGGGCTTTCTCCTGTCGTGAGCTAATGGAAGGGGCATAAAATTGTGACTTCTTCCATATCAGATCCCTTTTCATCCTAGGTACCCCCCTTGACATACTGAGCTGTCTCAGTCTGATAGCTCACTGCATAAAATCACTAACAAAAAACATGCCTACTTTGCCCACCAATAATGGGCTCATAATCAAAAATAATTTTTCAAAGTCCTATCATGTGACAACCTTCACTATGTGGAGATAGTCACATAATCAAAAATTAAAAAAAAAAAATTATTTTTGGCAATTTTAAAAGCAGGCAAAATAAGGCTTACACAATTCTCAAATATCTCAAATATGCTCAAAATTGCAAGTATTGTATTTTTAAACTGTCAAAATAAGCATTTGCTATACTTGTAAGTATCATACCGTACATTAGGGGGTAATTACGTTTTAAGGTGTGTCACGTGGTTCGAGAGCTTTCGAACACGTCACGTGACCTTTGTTTTGTTACATTTCACGCGTTCAGTATGTTCGCAGGACATATAGAGCTGCGAACACCTCAAAAAATATATAAGCCCCAACTTTGCACAGGACACATGTCACATCGATTTAAATTGTGGCGCCACACAGCCGAAAATAATACCTATAATTGTCTGGCCTGCGTGAGTTTTTCTGGTGTCAGTACTGCTAGTAATATTAGTAAGTATGTATGGTAGTATTATGTTCCTTATAAGTACTACCGTATTATTTTAGCATCGACACTTGACAAATAATAGCCATTGCCACCGACAATGATAAAACATCTTTTGCGTCTGCTAGGCGTATTGTTTGTTGCTAACGGTGTGTTGTTGACAATGCCAAAGGGATCAAAACACCAACAACGTCTTGCTAGAGCTAAAGCCCTTCGTAAGGCTGTCAAACACAAACCAGTTGCTGCCAGCGTAACGTTGCGCACGCCGTCTCAACCAACTTCCGATGCCGTTGACGGTTATCCCAAAAATAATAGCAATGCCGTAGCGGCAACGCATGTGCCGACGCCCCGAAACCAACGTGCTATAGCACAAACGTCACCACCGCATGCGACGCAAACCTTGCATTCCGTCGATGTAGCCAACACACCTTCCAATTCCTCATCATCGTCCAACAATACACATATTGGTCGTACACGTACCATACTACCTACTCTACCACCGTTCCCTACTCCATATCCAACAACAACTTCCCTTTCCAACCCACCCCATACAAAAATTGCCAGTAGTACTTCTCCTACTGTACCATATTATACTACACCTTCTGGTACAAACCCTACACAATTTACTGTAGGTACGGCCAGTACTGCTACACCTGCTCGTATTACATCTACTAACATAACATCCCATACTACACCTGCTAGTACAAATCCTACACATTCATCTGTAGGTACTTCTACACCTGCCAGTAGTACAACATCCACTAATATACCATCCCATACCACGCCCTCTAGTACAAATTCTACACAAACATCTGTAGGTACAGGTAGTACTATATCCTCTGAATCTAGCAATCAACCAAATTATCGTTTTCTTAGTGACACAACACCACCCATAGCAGATGTAGAGGATGTTCTAACATCACATGCTAACACTGCTACAACCCCTTCTCTATCACCTCCTGATGACTACTGCACAGGTACTAGCTATGTATCACAGTCCTTACCTACAGCATTGACAGATGAGTTTAATGATGCATCACAACCTAGTACACAGCACACCATTACCAACATGCCACATGATATGGCATTAGAAGATAGTGAGGATATTCCTATCTCAATGTTAAAAAATAGGCATGGTGAAAAACCTCAACAAGGCAGTGTAGACACTGCTAATGATCCACAGTTTCATCAAACAATGATGTTCATGGGTGGTGGGCAATGACATATAGTAGGGGGTAACATAGAAGTTACTCATACTACTATTTATACATTGCAAATTTTCGTGGCAGTATACTAATCAGCAATTTGATTTGATTCAGCAATAGATAGCTGTCTTTTACTGGCCAAAAGAATGTGAAAACTGCCTGCAAACACAAACTATGTAGATTAGTAAAACTAGGTAGTATGGTATGTAACTAACTACACCTGAATAACACTGTTAACACTAACAAACTGTGCTGATCATGGCAACATCTATCAATAATATTATTATTTCAAAATTTCAATTTGTACTACTTTGTAGAATATCTAGAACTGAGAGCACTGGCACACTCAGTACTGCAAATAGTGAACAGCAAGCCAAAAATGACATGAGCTAACTACTTAGTATTTTATATTATTCATTGAAGGTGAAAGGAAGTTTCCACTGCCCTGGCTTGGATCAAACACATGACAACTGTAAATAAATCAGTTATATTGATGACATATTTTTATTATGAAAATGAAGTAGTGATTTCAGTGCTTTTTTGTATTTTTTTTTCAACACAGTTGGTTATCAAAGATGTATAGTGCTCTCCATTTACTCAAATCTATTCTAATTTTTAATGAGATTGAGCCCAAACAAATTACTAGTAAATTTTTATTCATGCAATGCAACATATGACACCCCATTTCAAAAAAGCAAATTGTTTCAACACTATCAAGTACATTGAAGATCAATGAGATGTTTGTGCTGATCCCTGTTGTGTGCATTTTGCATGCTCAGCCAATGACTTCATCTCTGCATCACCAAGTCTTGTCATCTAAATTGCACCACCTCAATATCAACCTTCAATTCACTCCTGCTCATGATCCCATGAATGAAGATGCCTTTCAGGACTTCACCATCATGATCTGTGGTACAATCCATGCGCAGAGTTAAAAGAATGATCCCACTTCAGGGTTTTGCACAATTATAATATAATGGTGGCACTCATTTATCCCCAGAGAAAGCAAAGTTAGGGCAATTACAACAACAATGTCAATGGGTGCACTCAGAAGAGGAAGTGGAAGGTTGTGTTG